>JASAOE010000507.1:0-25000 GCA_029964075.1 Patiria pectinifera
ACCTATGTAGCACCAAATTTAATTATGACTTAGAAGCCCATTTATCAAACTACATGTACTTTTAAGTGAGAAAATCACTATTTAAATGAAGTAACCAGCTTCGTCCTAAAAAGAGCAATTTATTGTGTGTTGTGCCTGTTAATGTTTGGAACATAAAAGAAAATGGCAGAATACTTGTTTCAACAACCGTAGTGCACAATATCTTTATTCTTTATTAACAACCCTGCTTTAGCTAACAATAGCATTTATAAAATCCATTTTTTTTTTTAGAGAAGGGCCTTCAAAAGGTGTTCGTTGAATATGTTGAACTTTTAAACTGAGGTTTTATCGCTGGTGAAGTTTGAAGACAATTGTGACGCCAATTCTTGAAATCGATTTTGACAAAACTTATTTTCTTTTAAAAAGGGATCATTTTGTTTAAATGGTGATTATAACTCGAATGGATTGAGCAATTGAAGTAACTTTGTTCATATGACAGTACTTTATTAAATTGGCTTACCAGTCATAATTATTTTTAGTGCTACATTTTGTACATATATTTTTATAAAATATGAAATGATATATTTTGTTGGGTTTGAGTTCAGTATATTTTTTACTCCCTCCTCATGGACAAACTTAGGCCAAAGGGTAGATGAAAGGTGTTCCTTCCTCCATGGTTGATGGTAATTACTTTGTTTCACTATTCAAAATGGGGAAAAAATGAAGGTCAAATTGCAACTTGTCAAACTTTGTTTATTGTGATTTATGGTAAAGCAAACTTTGTACTAGAACCATAACGCAAAACTGGGGTGGGGACAACGGGAAAAACCAGAACCACTGGAGAAAGTTTATTTCCATCATAAACGATGGCTCTAGGAATAAACCATCCCATAAACTAACTTTGTTTACGTCACAAGAGAAAAAAGCTTGGTGCGGTGCCCTTTATGTTTTTCCTAGTTATCAAAGCAGCCGATCTCATCGTATACAGCGCCGAGCGCTTTCAGGTCTGTGGAGAATTGATGAGCTGTTCGTGGTTTTCATTGGCTGTTTGGCCTGATTGGCGTCCCGTGCTAGGAATTTGATGTCCGTGTCACAGGGGGTCGAGTTGATGTCGACATAATAATTCCCCATACCCGAGAGAGTCTGCGGCCATTACGGAATAGTATACACCAGGGTTTTTTCCCTTCTGAAGTAATCTACAAGCTGGTATATGAAGCATTAGTTCAGCAGTTTTTGGGGCAGTGAAGTTTTGTCCAAGGGGCTAGCGAAGCGATTTGCCGATTGTGCCATTTTGGGTAATCGCGCTTGAATGAGGCACACGGACTCGACAGGTTTGACTGGCAACATGGCGGAGATTTCCTCCATGAGCACAGTAGACATGAACGCGACAAATATGGCCAATTCGGCGGTGTTTCCACCCGGCTCCACACAGCAGATTTTCAACAACTGGATGGCTTACTGGCCGCAGATACAGCAGCAACAGCAACAACAGCATCAGCAAGATCAGCAAGGGAACACCGTGCCGACTGGATCTAAAGGCGGGCATCATCACGGGCTTCCTAACGGGCTGAACTCGGCAGCCGACCAACTCGGTTTGTCCGGAACTTGGTCCGAGAAATACATCCAAGAGGTTTGTTACCCCTTCTTTTGCTTTCAATTTCTTTCGAAATTGTAGTACTTTTTTTGTCGTTTGAATTTCTAATGTTATCTGCATGTTGTAGGTGAATATCTTACATGTTTGAAAAAAATCGTCACTGTTCGTTCATTTTGTATTAAAATGCGAAAATACAGCACAGACAATGACGGATGTTCGCCAACGAATTGTAAAATTTAGGCTTTAATATCGCGCAATACAGTCACCGGTCATGACAGTCGTACGACCATGACGATTAGTCTAAAAAAGGAAAATTTCGTTTTTCGTCATGTTTGTTTTCGTCGTTTGTCAAGTTGATTTAACCTTTTAGTTTTACTTCAAATTTGCACACGGACATGAGACTATTTGCATCGATTCAGGCCATTTATTTTTAAGATTTTAAAGGCCTCGGTTTTGGTTCGTGAGTCACTTACATACTATTTCTGTCGTCATAGACAATCGGTTTATTTTTGGATGAACTGAAATTGAATAATTCGTTTTGTTGCAGTAGTTTTGGACAGCTTTCATGGCCTTAACAAACGAACGAATTTTAAGGGTTTTGACAAGATTTTTATTTTGACCTGAGGTCCAAGATCGTCATTATTTTTTAAGTTTTAGGATCCCAACCTTTGGATATTGCGTTTGTTTACAAATGTGCCCTTCGGTTTGAGCAAATAAGAAATGGTGCTGGTACGTTGTGTTCTGGAACTACGCGAATCTTTTTACTGCGCGACAACGCAGCGTGTAATGACAGACAGTGCGGCCGTGTGTTCCCCGTCGGGGTTATGAGGTCGACGCGCTGCACATGCCGCGTGGCAGTCCCTTGACACTCAGCCATAATCGGCACACACCTAAAATGATCATAAGAGGATTTTGCCTATTTGGTAATCATTAATTGTGCATATGAACAATGATGAAATAATGATAGAAAATACATTAATTTGGTGATGATTTTGAGCACCATTTTGACGTTTTCAAACTGCCGTTTTGATGTCATTTGTCATGTTTGTGGGAGTCTGAGATCCTGGATTAACGAACGAACCTATTGTAAACTCATTTCTAAGAAAGTTAAAATAAGCTTGAAGAATTTTTGACCGCATCTCAAATATAAGCCGATAACCTCAGTTTAATTTAGGTTTGCAAAATGTTGTTGTGCACACATCCAGGCTATGGTTTATGTACAGACGTGACAGGAAGAATAAACCAGTAATACCCGTTTTCCTGTTTACACGTCGACGCTGTGGGTGGGAAGTCATCGCCTCCACCATATCTGACATAAATTTTGCATCTCAAATTGCTGAAGAGTAATTTGGAAGTAGACTTCTTTATATTTGACCGGAAGTCTGGACAAATATTTGATGAATACATTTTCTGTCTCTCAACATCTCAAAAGCATGTCAAGTAGAAGTACCAGCAGTATACCATACAACTTGCAAACCTACCAATGCGGCAAAAGTGGAAAGAGATTACACACTTGCTCCATTTTTGCGAACTTGTTTTTGTCTTATAAAACACCTCAATTTTCAAGCCGGCGATACCCCTAGATACAAGACTTCCTGAACATGGTGTCAATTTCAGAGCCTATTTACCAATGAATGAATGAACTGAATAGAAGCCGCAATTGACACGTGTGGTACTTTAAAACCCCTCAAATCAACGCTACCACTTTTACAAATCGCCGCCCATTGTTGTGTCTTTTGAGTTCACCCACCCGCCATTGTGAGCAGCTTGTCTTGTTAAACGAGGCGATTTCTTTTCATCCATTGTTGACAAACCTGCTACTAAATTGCCGTTAATCTGCTGGGTAAACTGCCTTTTGACCCTCGGTAAACGCACGGACAACAAACCGACAATGCTTTAAAGTAGTAATGTTAACAAGCACTTAATAGAAAGCTAGCTGGGTTTTAGTGCAGTTGATACAAATTGTGAGGTCTTTCATGTCGAAGTTTTAGCAGCATTTGTCCTGGTTTCTTATTTTTTTTTTTTGAGGCGGTTTACCCTTTGACTCGGAGGGGTTATAGACCTTACTTCTGGTGGTCATTGAACCCGACCTGACTCATACAAAAGGAATGTGCTGAAGTTGGCCAAATCAGACAATAAATTCAAGATGTCTCCTAAGATGTTTCGACTTGAGGAAACTAGTTTTTTTTTCATGGCCTGACTGACCATGATTTGTGACATATTCCAGTAGTGTTAAAGAAATTGAAAAAATAACTTTCCTTGGAGTTGAAAACCTGGGAATTTTTCCTTTCAACACTCTTGGATGTAAAAAATAATATTCCAAAAAATGGTCATGTCTTGGAATTAAATAATCCTCATTTGATAATTTATTTCAAAATGTATACATCTGTGTTTTTTTTTTAGGCTAAATACAAACATGACTGCAAGTGTTAAAAGCCAGAATTGCCATTTTTGAACTGGAATGCAAAGATTCAATTTTGATTGAAATAAAAAAAAACCCAAAATTAAATTAAAAAATAACTAAGATTCCATAAAGAAGCTCGTAATTTTAATAGCAGATGTTCCCGTTTTTTAGCAGTGTTAGTTTTCTCTTTTTCATGTTTTGAACCAGTGTCGGGACTCTTCAAAATCCATTTGAAAATCAAAATCTACCAATCTTTTCCACACCAGTTAATTCCTGAAATTTAAAATTTGTTTCTCACTGAAGTTATTTTAGTAAAAAGTTTTACTTGGAATTCTCAGGTTTGTTGACAGTTCCAATGTTTGTTTTTTTGTGGTTAATAAAATTGGAAGAATTTATCATCTGGCAAGGTAGTTTTTGGAAAAAGTTGCTTGGACAACCAACTTCAAGTTTTGGCTGTTTACCAAAAATGGTGTAAACCCTCCCTCTGAATTTTCAATTGAATTACTGACAGTTGATGTCCTCCCTTTTGGTTTTGGACCCCATAAGTCCCAAACTTTCTTCTCTCTTGGGGAGAAAAAAAAGCCCCTCTACCAAAAAAAAATAATGCCAGGTTTTGGAAGGTCAGAGTAGTTAATGGGTTTTCCATTTGCCTGGTTTATTGTGGCGCTAAGGACTGTAGGGCTACTGTTTCAGAGAGTTTTAGCTTATGATTGGAGCCACATGGCTTGGGCAGGACTCAGGGATCACATGGCCTAGGCAGTAGGGACCGTCTTGAAAATCAGCTGTCGGGCGTTACAGACTTGTAGTTTCTAGATTGAATAAAATTATTCTGGGTGCAACTATATTACGCATATAAGTCTTTAAGGTACCGAGTTCTGAAACTGTGAGCTGGGAAATCTGATATTTATTAAGTAACATTTCAGGAATTGATGTAGTTTCAAACATGCTTTGAAAGCCACTGTGATAGGTTGACCTTAGTCTGACCTTGACATATGGAGTTGATTATCCAATAAGATTACCACCATGTTGACATTTTTTTATCAGTTAAAAATGAAGAGGTTGTATAGGTATTATACCGCTAACGCCATTTTTTTTACCTTTAAGAATCTCGCCTGCTCCTAGCTAGCTGCCCAGACAGTTTTGACTTGCTCTTACAAATTACAATTTTTAGCAAAAAAATTAGGTTAGAAACAGCTGTTATAATACGCTTGTTCTATATTCATAACTGCAACTTTTTCACCTTTTTTTTCAAATGGGAACCACATTTCAGGATTAAACTCTTCATTTCCCTCTGAATATATCTGATTTGAACCAGCCAGCCGACCCAGGCTAGCCCGGTGGTTAAGTGGTAAGACGTCTGCACTAGAAAGTAGGAGTCCTGAGTTCGAGTCCGACCCCAGTGATTTTTTTCTCACAATCACTCGGGGACAACACTGAGTATACAGTGTTTATAAAAAAATAATTCTTCGGTGAACTTGGGCAAAACCAAATATTGAGTCTTTAAATATCGGAACTTAGAAAATTACAAAACTCAGGTCTTTATTGGCTATCTGTTATTGGAAATGTAATGTTTCAAATACATGTAGATCTCATGTGTGCTGTACTAGTTTACTCAACACTAAAGGTATAATGCAATAGCAAGGTGTGGAAATAGTTCAAGTTTATTGTCAAAACACTGTCTGGTAACTGTGGTCATAAGGTTGGATTTCCTACCCAGAAACCTGACCTATAGACAGGCAAGTAAACGCAGACATCCGTTTTGGTAACTTGAACTTCCATTCAACATACAGGCATTGACATCATGTACCATACATGTAGAGGAAAAGAGTATTAGACAATAGGCAACATGATGTTCAAAATAATTTAAGGTACTGTGTACATTTTGAGTCGGGGTTTATTTTGTTGTTGAATTTTTTGCATCATGTGAATTGAGATTAGACAACTCTACCTAAGAAATTTGCCATTATGGAATATTCAAACATATTCTTCAAGTTCAATGTGCACAATGGAAGCTCATTGGCACCTTCAGCACAAAACAAATTTCAGCAATATGCTTTGTTTGAATCAGAGTAGACAAAAAGTTGCTTACTGAATTCAAGCAAGTGCCTTGTATTTAAGTATTAACTGTATTGTGATAAACTGCCTCAACAAACCACAGAATTTTCTTTCACTTTGTAATACTCATGTATCTCCATATACACAAATACTCTGGATATTGAAAAACAGAGAACTTGAAGTTGATACATAAAACCTATAAAACATGGAAGCAATTGTGTGTCTGATAGTAAAGCATGCATGGCTTCAAGTAAGTCGAGCCATTAAAAATATTTTGTTGTTACACAAATCATAAATGTTGGAGACAGACATACATGATGTACATCACATGCACTGAAATTGTGAAATTTCAAATACCACATTTCAAATGTATGCCTTTCACTGAATTCATATCAAGTAAGGTTTTGACATTTTGTCAAACAGTTTAAACATAAATACAACCATAACCATGGGAACTAAATTAGAAGCAAAATCATAAAATCCCAAATTGGACGTGTTCTCGGTATTTGTCGAACCAATCATCTCATCAAAATTAAGCCATTACATTTTCACACAGCTAAAACATGTCATGTTCGTGAAATTTATGTACCAATTCAAGATGGCGGCCAGGCATCATCTGCATTGACACAGACTGTTCAGTAATCACTCATGGTGTAAGGCGATTCCCATGACTCATATTTGTCTCCATGATGGTGAACTTATAAATAGACCTTGCGCTTCTAATTTTAAATGTCAGAAATATGCATGAATGCCTGCGTGCTGTTTTCATATCTCCAGAAGGACCAGAAGTGCACTGGGGTTTTGAGTACAGAAAAATGAAAGTTCATTGTTTTTGAAGAGTATATTGTAAATATCAAAAGAGAATCAAGAAAGTTGAGATAAACTGTTGTTGCTTTTTATCAACTTTGTTTATTTCTTCAAACTTATTTTCAGTTTTTCTATTTAAGTTCAACAAAATAACTACCATTTCTATCTTCTAATGTAGGCTTTTATTCTCCGTTGCTCCTGCACTTGTAATGCCCAAAAAGATTATGCAAGGGGGGCAGGGCCATAAAGAATTAGAAATTTGTAAATGTAATTCAAAGACCATTTCTTCCCCTTCGATGTCTTCTTCACAAAAATAGCAATAGAAAGGAGTATATTTTGGGGGCAAATCTAAAAAAAAACTAGTACGAAAAGTGTGTTTTAAACTAAGGCGATACAACATTTGCAAACATAAAAAACAAAACTACCAAATTATTATGAAATACCTTACTGGACTGTTAATGAATGACAGCATCTGTAAAATCGGCTGACAATCGTTGGAAAAAGGTGTTTTTTTCACAAACAGCCTCAAATCAATTTATCAAATTTAGTTAGTCCACATTTTGTTTGCAATCGGTTACACATCTGTGAATGGGTACAAGCCAGCCAGACTGGTTCTCTGTCCTTGCAATTCCCACGACGTCTATAAGCTGCTCTGTTTTATCTGAAGTGGGGTCAGGACACTAGACTACAAGAACATGATTTTTTTTTCTTGGTTTTCCAGCATTTAGGAACACAAAACTTTAAACAGGTTAGTGTCACAATATTTGCTGTAAAATAAAACCCCCCAAATCCATTTATTTCTGAAAATTATGGCAAAAGCAAATATTGTGTATCCCTTTAAGTTTAAGGATATTTCATTTGGGGAGCATTTTAATGATCACAAAACCTGGAGTCTAGGCTACATGTACTCCTGATTCAACTGGAAAAATAACCTCCAAAACAGTCTGTTCTAAATCTGAGTGACGTGAAGTGTGAACCCCCACCTGGACGGAGCTGTAGCCTGTTCATAGGTTTATTAAAAGCTGACCTACGACCTCTGTCATCAGTTGTATATTTTAAGGGCTGGTTGCTATGGCAATGTAGGCCACTTTTTGCTCTGTGGTGTGACAGACAAGATTAATGGCGCAAAGGGCAGGACAAGAGGGAAAAGGTCACACTGATAATAAATTATTGTTTGAAAAAAAGTGTTCAGTTGTTTCTTAATTGTAAGTTTGTCCAGTACATGCACTTGAATTTTAATCCGAACTATAATTATGAACCACTTGTACATGGTTGCAGTTGCAGGAATAATAAATAATTCTTTGAAATAAAACAAACGTGCACCTGTAACTTTTAACCATTATCAACAAATTACATTGACGTTTGAAGTGGCTTTTTCAAATTTCGATTAAATTTTATTTTTCAGTTGCTGTTTTTTAAAATATGATATTCACTTCTAAATGAGACATCGGACAAGCTTAGTTTAATATATAACAATTGCTTTAAAAATTTGGAATTCTGCCTCATAATAATTCGCTGGGATCTGTTTTTTATGAATATATTAATTGAAAAATCATTAGGAGAAACAAAATAAAATTGCTTGAACTAGTGGTGGGGGACAGCAACTTCAACTTGAAGTTACAGGATTTCATCTTTTTTGTCGTTGACAGAATCCAGATCTCTCAAGTCAGTTGTCAGACTTCTTGATGATGCAGAATGGGGAGCATCCATACATCCAGAACAACACGGCAAGACACTCACAGAGACTGGAGGAGGTGGCTAACTTCGCCTTCAGAAACAATAAGGTAAACTACTTAAGTAAACATCCCATAATAGTTTAATACGTTTTCCCAGAGAATCAGTACCGGAGTCAGAGGGGTGAGGGAGGGGCTTTTTAGATGTTGACAGCTAGCTCAACAAATTGTCTCAACAAATCGTTGTGTCGCTCATTAGTTGGTTTGTTGGTTAGTTGGTTAGTAACAAACGTCAGCAACAGCATGGCTATAAATGCCCTAGTCCCTCAGTACCTGGTATATATCAACTCCTCCCTCAGAACCAGGCCCTCCGTTGTTCACTTTAATGGTTCTCCACAGACCACCTTCCAATTCATGCAGTCCTGGAAAATTGGCTCACTATGGTCAAAACCCTGATGATTGTACTGAAGACACTGCTCCTTCCAGAAATTACATGGCACAATCACGTCACACATGCATGAACACAAATGCGTTGCCCGGCAGCTTCCGAGAAAATTTCGAGCTTGTTTCTTACATGTTATTATTTTTTAGAAGGTATTTATTTTCTGTTTTCCCTTTTTCCTCTGCTGTCATCTGATTATTTGATCACTTCAAAGACAGAAATGTTCACCCACATGAGCAAATATAAATTGCCCTGCTTGTATGTTTGGGTTAAGCCTCCATTTTCGGTGCCCCCCCCCCTTCCTTTCCGTAAATGCTGGTACCACAACTGAGAATGTACTCTGACAAAAAAATCTACTGAAAAATCGCCAAGTCTCAGTCACACTGTTCATTGAAGGTACTTGCTCACTACATTAAACTTAGTTTGAAATAAAACATGATGATGAAGTTGATGAGGAATTACATGAACATTTTTTATTTAATTTAACATAACGAAAGCTTCAATTCCTACATAAATTTATGATATAGGATAGGATTTGAATCAATATTGATCTTATCAAGTAATCATTTTCACAAGGGGCACATATTTGAATGACATCTGCTGAATTCCTAGAAAACTCTTATTTTCCAAATTACTGTCCGCCCAAGATATGGTTTTTAAAACCCGAATGTCTTTACAGGCCTAATGTCAGGGAAATATTGATTTATATTTCGCATGTTGACCTGTCTTGTGGCATTGGCAAGTTCTCAAAACCTGCATGAAAGTGAAACCTTTAATTTTTATAGCTTGGGAAACCAGAAATATCCTGGAAACCGAAAGTCATTCACCATAACAACACAGTCGTCTAGACCAGAGAGCTTTTACTTCCCTACTTTTTACTACTGTACATTTTGTAAAATTCAAATTTTAAGGGATTGGAAATCACATTTAAAACACATTTTGGTTCAATATGTTCGTTTTCATTTCTTGCAGAATCAAATCACAAGCCCACTGCAATCTATGGTAAGTATAACAACCAAATTATATCAAAGGCACATAGTGCAACCCAAAATACCCGCAACATTTTTTTTTGCGAGGCTCTAGCGTCGGCGCGGAAACACGTACCGCCATTATTTTTATACCATTTTAAAGCTTGGAATCTGAACTTTATCCCTAGCAAGTATTGGTCTGATATTTAAAAGAGTTTTTAAATTATTTGTGCTCAAATAACATGTCGGAAAAAAACTCAACCGATTTCAAGGAAAGTCGATGATGCGATTATTATACCTCAGCTGCAATCTTGAGTCACACTTTAAGCGCACTTTTCGAATAGGCACATACTTGCATGTGATTTTCAAAATTTAACGGAGAACAATATTTCCAGGTGCACTTTTTTTTTTTAATGTTCCTTGAAGACAGTTGTAAGCTCCAGCAACCGATTTTCATGAAACATGAAAAAAGTAAGACTGCTGCAAACTGCTTACTGACTGGATGGACCTGAAATGTATAAATCTAAAAATTAATGTGGCCTGACGTTGCGAACTTAGCAAGTTCTTCTTCAGAGGCTAAAACAGAAATGACAGAGGTACATACATTAACATGGGGGTGCACACAAACATGCAGGGCTGAAAGAAGAAACACAAAAGGAGGATTAGGTGGGAAAGGTGTGGAAAGATGCAGGGGAGGGTGGATGAGAGAACAAAGGAACAGAGGGAGATGGCAAACCACAAGGGGTCTGGTGTGAACAGGGGAGGGATCAGAAAGGGGAAGGATCAAAGGTCACAGGGAGTGGGAACGGACAAAAGAGTGTGAGAGTGATGATGATGGGGGGGGGGGAGGGGACAGTATGGGGGTGGAAAGGGATGAAAGATGGGGGAATGATGGGTAAACACAAACAAGGAAGACCAGGTGGATTATCTGTAACAGAAGACAATGGAGGAAGAAAAGGATTAATCATTTCCTAGTTGGATGTTGAGACCATGTGGTTGAATAGTTCGAAGACGATTCATCCACACTTTTTCTCTGCTGAGGCGAACTGAGTCCTTGCGATGGCCAAGAGATTCAATGCCCTGCAAAATCATATCAGAAATGGAGTGGTTAGGCAGGTTGAAGTGATGACCAACAGGGGTGTCATTTTCATGAAACATTACTAGTGCGTGACGTACGCCCACGTGTAGGATTTACGCTATAAATTTATTGTGCAGCTGCGCTATAAACTTACAATTGATTTCATGAAACTTTGTGTAGCTGTGCAATGTTATAAATAATTTAAACATCTTGGACGAGGATAATAAGTAGCATTCACAATGGTTGTTTGTGTATGATTTTGGTTCGGTATTACGATAAATCACCTTTGCCCACCATTTTGTAGGGCTGCCTTCTGATTCATGCGACAACTCTAAAAACTAGAGTTTCTTGTATCGACCTTGATATTTAAAGTTGAGCAATCAGCAATCACAGGCTCTATCACAATCGTGACCTTTCAGTAACATACATGTAGTTCATTTCGGTAACTACGTCATAACTTCTGCAACCTTACCTAAATTTGTTGTGCAAATCACCGACTTATGGAATGTGAAACTTTCGTGAAATCTATCGTAACTAAAATGTTGCGCAACATGAGATGTTGCCCAACTTTTCAAAAGCAATAAATTGTGACACACGTGAAACTTCCCCGTTGCATAAAATTTCTTGAAATGGGCTGCTGATACCACAAGAAAATCAGTCTACTCTTTCGACATCTTTTAGTTTTAGGACATTTTGGTTGTTGAAATGAATATGTGAGGAATTGGGGAGAAACTCTGTGTGGGAATAGTGGAAAACCACTACATGGGGCTCTTCATAAACAGACTCTGATAACTTTTGGAGTGTCCAATGGTTTTGGTCCCCGTAAAAGTAATTTCAAACCGATGTGTGGGTAGGCATTACATTCACAGTGCGGACTTCCGAACAAAAGAGGTCCACATAAACCAGGTAGAGGCAACGTTTTGTGGACGTGGGCAAGTCCACACAGTGTTTCCCCATTTCTGGAAAACAGGTTTAGAGGTATTTTTGGGTTAAGTTTATCTGTGGCATAATGAAGAGAAACACTAAAGGGAATCATAGAAAAAAAAAAATTGGGTTGAACGTGTTTCCACAGTGAGAGTTAAATGAGTTTTTTCAGAGCTTTTTCTTAACTACACCAAAGCAAAGGAATGTCCACACTAGGTATGTAACGTAGACAGATGTGAAAAAAAAACTGAGGAAAAAATAATGATACATGTATGTGTTTTTATTTAAGTTTTATCACCATTTTGATGAGGGTATATGTACACATCGTCGCAGTTTTCATGAAGAGACAATTTTGGCAAAAATCAATATATTTTCGAAATTCTTTTTTGGGCCGAAATCGATTAAGTGTATTGCAACTGACATCTTGGCGATATTTATTTTGTCAAAATCAGATGAAATCATTGAGATCATGAGAATCAATAAAGGGAAAATTTCACCCAAGTCGTATTTTTAGTTTTCACGAAGAGACATTTGTAGCAAAAATGCACGTTGTTCTATGGAAACAAAATAACGCGCGTGTGCGATTTCGAGTTTTCACGAAGAGACAATTTTCGAGCGCGCGCAAGCTAACTGACGCATGCGGGCAAAACGAAGCGCGTGTGGGATTTTGAGTTTTCACGAAGAGCCAATTTGTGCGTGTTTGGATAGCGGAGAGCAGTGGCGTCACCAGACTTTTCAGTCTGGGGGGGCACAGGGGGGGGCACCAGCATTTGATGGGGGGGCACTTAGGTGAATATCTATATATTTTTTTACCAACCCAAATCTCAGATGGGGGGGCACTCGGGGGGGCACTAGGTTTTCCAGGGGGGGCACGTGCCCCCCCTGGCCCCCCCTTGGCGACGCCACTGGCGGAGAGTTTGAGTTTTCATGAAGAGACAATTGGACCATTGCCAATTTTCCCGGCAAAACCAATCGCCTGTGGAATTTTGAGTTTCCACAAAAGACAATTGACTATGAACGTTAATTGCTCCGCAATTAATTGGTCTATTGACTCGCATTTGGTACAATGTGTAAGTGTGCGATTTCAGCTTACTACCGGTATAAAAAAATAATCAACATGTCCTCTAAAAGTAGGCGAAATCTTCAGTTTAAAAAGGGTTCAACTTAAAAGTCGATTTTCTCAAAACTATGTTTCAACACCCAGTGGCCACAATTCTCTCTTCGTGAAAACTCTGATGACATGTAGAACCTACTTATTAGGCCCTACAGAGTCCTTGTAAACTAGACTCAAAACTCAGGGTTGAAATCTGATCTTGATTGAATGGTTCTCCTCACATTCCAACCTGCATTCCTGCTATGAAGTGCCCAGTGAAACAATAGCCAATCAAGAGACCAGCCCCTTGTCCAGCTGTCACTAAAAGCGTTTGTAAACAAATTGATTGGGTTGGCATTTCTGCAATAAACAATGGCCAACATCTGCATCCTGCAAGTTTGGTTGTTAGGAAAACAACTGGGTGTTTTATAAGCTGTCTGCTTTCTGTGGTTAGCAGCTATTGTTAATCGATTTAACTTGAGGTATTTGGCAGTATGGGGCAGAGTTACTTGAAGCAATTGACAATCAGCAGTCAAAAGACAGGGTCCTAATTTGATTACAGCTATATATGCATGTATGTAACTTGAAACAAAATATATCAAATGTTAACATATTTATACAGAAGTGCATGTTATACACATGTGCACAATGGGGGACCAGTTGACAAGTAATTTGCTTGCAAGAAAGTACTTTTGGCTTCGACTAGTTTGACAGGTCTGGACTTGAAATTTCAAGGGTTATTTCTTTTTTACCCAACTTCATGGAAATGCGTACATGTGCGCAAGATATACATGTATGATTCAAATTTATTCATTTCAACCATCAAAATATTAAAGTAATTCAACTTCCAACCTTATGTACATGTACACCCACATTTAGGATCAGTCGGAGCAAAGCTCCAAGTGTTGATTCTTGCTGTTGGATTCACATCAAAAATAAACTTTTTTTGTTAGAAGATGTTCATGAATGTATTATAAAACTACGAGTGAATTTGCAGTTGTTTTGAGTATTCAGACACAAGAAGCAATTTAAGCCTATTGTTTATTACGGTCCACAAATTTGTAGTTCAGCAGCAGATTTCACGAAACCTTACGCAATGGCGCAACTTTGCTTGCGCCACAATTTATTGTGAAGTTGTGCAGCAATATGTACCAGGGGTGTGAAATCTTAGCTTTAAAGCTGATTTCAGCTTTTTTGTTTTGGATTTCAGCTTTTTTCCCTCACTTGCTGTGTACAAAAGTATAGGAGATTTTCAAAGTCCAGCTTTTTTACACTTTTTTCAGCTGTTTTCAGCTATTTTTATCAGCAGTCACTCACACCCCTGATGTACACAAACAGCCATCATAAACGCTATTATTGTCCTCGTCCAAGATGTTTAGATTAAATTTAAAACGTCGCGCAGCTACGCCAAGTTTCGTGAAATCGATCGTAAATTTATTTCGCACCTGCGCAACAAATTTGTTGCATAAGACCTACGCATTACGCAAGCCTTGCACTTTTCCATGAAATTGTCTGCTGAAGTGCAAAAATTTATAGCATACATGTACATCCACACTGAAACATTCATAATACGAAATTACCAAAAGTTTTTTTTTTTCCTAACAGTTCAAGAGTGAAGTCATGTTTTTATTTTAGTAACTATCAAAAACTCATTAATTTTCCTTCAGAAGACGATGATGACGTCCCCCTACGGCAGTATCGGTGACATAGCCGACCAGTTCAGCGATCTGTCCCTCTCGCCAATCGATCGTAAGATGGGAAGGAGACCGCCCCCAACCTATCTCTGCCATCTGTGCTTCAACAAAGGCCACTACATCAAAGACTGCCCACAGGTATGCATTGATGTAAGCTTTGTTATTTTTTTTTTAACCATTTGAAGAAAATCAATTGAAAGAAGAGTTCCTTGTGCTCTGTGTATTTTGAGTTTCACCTCGAAAAATGGATTTGTTTAGTTTTTAATAGACTTTATTATCTTGCATTCTAAATTGAAAGCGATATAAAGTCTTCATCTGGGAACTTAATTGCGAGTAGAAATGAAAACAAAGAAATAAAAGTTCATTACAAATTGATACCAGTCTGCCCTTATGAATAATTTGAAATCTGTGATTAAACATACCCTAATGTTTAAAGCCACATTAAAAAAAAAAAAATGAAGATACGCTTTTCACGAACTCCAATCATGAAATAGTCTGGCACCATACAATTCAACAATTTACAATTTGTAAAGAAGACTCGGGGAACATGATAGAAAATGGCTACCTCATGAATAAGGTCTATTGCTGTTTTCCTAGGACAAACAAAATCCAGCTACATTTGTACGTTTAGTTATTGAATTATTTTAAAATTTGAATTGTCTGCCAGACAATATTTTTTTTAATTTGCATGCAAAATGGATGCTCTTTTTACACTTACAGAGGGTTCCAGACACCCCAAAATCAGAATAAAGAACTTTTTCCGTTAAAAACAAAACATACAAATTAAAAATTTGTTCTCAGGAGAATTTTTTTTCTTCATTTTTTGAAGGGCACGGGTTATGAACTTAAAAGTTGCTGTGTGCAAATATAATGTTTGACCTCCAATTTTGTTAGATTTAAAAAAAAAGTCCACTCGCATTTTTCCTTGGATCCGCTGATTTCCTTGTTTTTTACTTCTCATGAATGCCATAACAAATTGAAAAACACTGTATTTTCTAGTCTGAGTATCACCTGTTATCCACGGAGCCCAGACTCCTGTCTAACGTCTGATATATCAAAGCATGCAGATTTATGCGATCTCGCGCCTTAGCCAATCGGAGTCGACTTGACTAAATCGTGACGTCATTTCATTCCCAAATCAGGACTAAACGTTTGATTGGTCAATTCGAATGCAGTGTTTTGTAATGCAACAACAGCCTGGCGCGTTATCGCATAACACGATAACAAAGCGCATGACGCAGGGCTTTTTAATCCATTGTCTATGACGCACAATGGGTGAATGACCAAAGACCCGATATAGAAAGCGCCTGCTGATTGGTCAAAATCTAGGAGGTCAATAGGCGGGGTCTTGCCTAATTAATCAGCGAATCTGCTCACATATCATTAGGCCAAAAAAAAAAATATTCGGTCTCCTGTCGGACCAAAGTTCCAGAAGTGACGCGGGGACGCGGCTTTTTTTTTTTTTTTTTGCTTTTTTTTTTCCAAGCTTGGATTGTACAGACAAGTTCGGGTACTATTTTGCTATTTGGTGTCCTCATGTACATTGGTGTCCTCCATAATTTGCCTCGGTGCTTTCGATCATTTGCCTTGGTGCAATTTCCCATTCCTTGGTGCTCGTTGGTAAAAAAAAATGAGGAGGTGCGGCAATAGAGGGCGCTGTTGGAGCTACCGCGGAACATTTTGGGGAAAAAAAAAGATTGACGCGCATGATTAAAATCGACGCGCGCGCTGACCAGAGACCGACTTATTTTTTTTTTTGGCCTTACATAGACTATATTAAGTCTTGTGCAGTTTAGAATTTGCTCGTTTTTTTTTTCTTCAAAATCTCCAGTTGCATGCCTGTTAGGGAATGATTGCTTCACACAGATACGGTACATGTATGACATGTACATGCAGATCGTTCATGTGTTAAGGGATTAAGAAACAAAAAGTTTCAGAAGAAAGAAATTTAACAAACAAATTTAACAGTTCTTTTTTGAGAAAAATCTTTTGAAGAGCATACCCCCATCTGTACCATTTTCTTCAGACTACCAGTATACAATGTAGTTCATTTGAAATACAATTCATATCCTCCAAAACAAAAACAAGTTAGCCTCCTCAATGTATATCCTGCTTGGAGCCAGGCCACAAAGTTCTGATTCCATTTTTTGTTCATTGCGCGAACCGTTAAAGGGAATGTTCATCATTGGCTTTTGCTGTAATTTTCAGAAAATAACTATTTGAGGGGTTAGTATAATAGATCAAATATTGTTACACTGATATGTTTGAAGTTTTGTGTTAAAAAATGCTGGAAAAACCAAGAAAAACAAAAATGTTCAAGTAGTCTGGTTCCCTGACTCCAGTAAAGATGAATTGGATCAATTTATAGATGCTGGAAAATTGTAAGGTAAGGGAACCAGTCTAGCTGGCCTGCACCCATTCATGAACATGTGACCAATAGCAAACAAAATTTGAAATGAAAAAAAAAAAAATGCTAAATTGGGAGCAGTACATGTAGTTGAAAAATAGTTAGGTTTTTCCAACGGTGGTCGTGGTCGGCCGACCACCGTTGGAAATTTATACAGAAGAAATACCACTTTTCTTGAAAATGACTTCACAACAGGTGCCATGATTTTACAGGATGCTTTAGACTGTCATTTGCCAACATCCTAGTAAGTGTTTTCAAAAAAAATTTGGTTGTTTTTCAATGTTTGCAAATGTTGCATTTTCCCTTTAAAGGGAATATACATCATTTGCTTTTGCTGTTATTTTCAGAAATGGATGGAATTGGGGGGTTGGAAATATATAGCAAATATACATGTAGTTACACTGACTTTTTTGAGGTTTTGGGTTCGAAAATGCTATAAAAACCAAGAAAAACAATCATATTCCTGTAGTCTGGTTCCCTGACTCCATATAAGAAGAAACAGCAGTTTACATACATTGGGGAATTGTTAGGTCAGGGAACAAGTCTAGCTGGCTTGTACCCGTTCATAGGAGTGTAATCGATTGCAAACAAGTGCGTTGGTCAATTGGGGCCAGTATTTGAAAAAAAGCCAGTTTTTTCCAACGCTGATCGGCCGATCAGCATTGGAAATTGATACAAAAATACCACTTTTCTTGAAAATGACAGTATATCAGGTGCCATGATTTTACAGGATGCTTTACACTGTCATTCACTAACAGTCCAGCAAGGTATTTCAAAATGATTTGGTAGTTTTATTTTTTGATGTTTGCAAATGTTGCATTTTCCCTTTAAGTTCGTCGCCTGCTTATTATCAAAACAATGGCTGGCTCGTTGCCTGTTGTCAGGGTGGAAGCTCAATTTCCACCATGTCTGTATCCTAAGCTGGGGAATTCCCACAGTAGCTGTGCCCGATCAGCCAAATGATAATAACATACCGCCCTCCATCCCAAATAACACTGATCTTTATCAGAAATCCTTTAGAAATGACTGTGACTCGTCCCCGGGAAGGAGTTCCCCCTGTTTGACTCTGTGCGCCGGATGCATTCACTTTCCGTTACAGGCTGACTTCGACTTCCTCTCGATCCCAATATATACTTCAATGGAGACTGAGTCATGTCAAATGCATGCATTCACTTGGGCAACACAGCCAGCCATTTTGTTCGTTTTTGTTCAGGGTATCTCCAGTAAAATATGTTTCTCATGAAGATTGACAAAAGAAATAAGAAAATCCAAGATAAAACAAAACCCAGAAACCACAAAGGGATATCAAATAATTGTCATACATTTAAGAGGAGTAGAAAGTTACACAAAATATGTTCCTAAAAAAAATCACTTTGTGGACCCTTTAAAGGGAAAGTACGGTACAACATTTGCTTTTGCTTAAATTTTCAGAAATAAATGGATTTGGAGGATTAGTATGTTATATAAAATATTGTTAAACTGACTTGTTTCACGTTTCAACCAAAAAAAACAATCATGTTCTGGTAGTCTGGCTCCCTGACCCCACTTAAGATGAAACGAGCAATTAATACACCTTGGGGAATTGTAAGGTCAGAGAATCGTGCAGTCTAGCAGGTTTGTACCCCTTCACAGGTGTGTAATCAATTGCCAAACAAAAGTCAGAATAACTAAATATGGACAATTAAGAACAGTTTTTGAAAAATAGCCAGTTTTTTCCAAGGCTGGTCAGCTGACCAACGTTGGCAAAATACAGTTTTTCTTAAAAATGTCAGCACACCGGGAGCCACAAGTTTAATTGATGCTTTGGAATGCAAGTCCCTAACAATCCAGTCAGGTATTTCGTGATAATTTGATCGTTTCGTTTTTTGATGTTTGCAAATGTTGTATTTTCCCTTTAAGTTCTACAAATCTTGCACAATTGAAAGCATTTAGAAATGTAAACCTTTTCACCCAAGTTGTTATATCCATGTTTGTTAGAAATAGAGTTTTCGAACTGTTTGTCCAAAACTGAGAGTTGATGTTAAAATTGAATGAGAAAAGCAAAGCAAACTGTTTTAGACTCACTTTACTTAAATTCTTTGAAAAATTCCTCTGGCATAAACAATGCCAACTTTTACATGTATTCTTGTAAACATATCAAATGTCTGACATGACTTGATGAAGCATTCACAGGAGTGGCTTAACTAGAAGCTGAACTAGTTCAGATGAGACCTTGAACTTTCCAACTGATTGATGGATTTCAAGTTGTAGTCTGGAAATGTGTTTTCATTGGCCCTTTTTTTTTTATAGTGAAAGTAACTTACTTATGACATTTCCCTATTGCAAACAGCCCCCAAATCTCCACTTCAGTACTAGGTCAAAAAGTTATTTTCAACATAATTTGCTAGTCTCTGGAGGCCTAGAGATCAAATTTGCAGTGGGTGTGATTTTTTTTGTGCTCTCATTTGGAACTGCTGTGCCAGCAAGAGGTATGACATTTCATTTTTTTTCTGTTAGGAAAACAGAAATGTTGATGATGAGAAAACATCCTGTGAAACCTATTTTAGATCTGGAGTTTAAGGTGCGGTGGCAGATATGCAACACCCAGGCTATATTCATTTGATTTCCAAATCAAGATATTTTGGGATACCTTTGAAAAGCCAACTTTGAGACAACATTAAGTGATTACAGAATTTGTTTATCAGGAAGTGCTCAGAGACTGGACTTTCTAGTGATTGTTTTTAATTAGCACGTTCCAGCAGCTTTCCTGTTCAACATTCTCCCGCAGACTTAAACTGTCAACAACTGTTAACCAGATTATCTTGCCCACTTCCTATCTGTCAAGTAATAATGTACATGCTTGCAAGTTGCATTTGGAAGGTGATTAGTTTAAAACAATAAACATGAACAGCTGGGGTTTTAAAAGCTTGGGATCAGGTACATGTCAATTACCTTTTACAAAAATTAAGTGAATACCTTTCGCATGCAAGTTACTTTTTTTTGTAAATGTAGATCTTTGGGAGAACTGGGAGTATGTGGAGTTGAAATCCATTGCAAAGTGACCTTCTGATATTCTTGATGGGATTTTTTTTTTCACCCTGTAGCTGTAAAACTTTCTTCTGTGTGGTTTCCCTCCCATTCTATACCATATGATGAAATACAGATGGTGGCATTGCTAGTGATACTGACAAGCTAATGGTTCGTCTGTAAACATTTAAACTCAGTTTCGATTGGAAGTAAAACAGATGAGAATGGGGTCTCCCGATTGGCCCAAGTCCAAAACAACTTCCTTAAAAGGTTGAGTTCGAAAGGCCATCTTGACAACGTCTTTGCCTTTTGAAGAAGGGCAGATCTACCGCAAGAAGCAATTATGATGTTCCACTTCAGACATGCTCTTAATTCTGTTTCTACCATTAGAATATTGTAAATATGTTTCACCTTTTAGAGTTATGTTGGAGTCCGGACATTTATTTGGCGTGTAGAACAGCTGTGTACATGATTTGTAGCTAATGTTCATTTCAAGATACATGCACATTATATATTCCCTGGTTGCAACAGAAGGTACAATAATTCTTTCAGGTTGACAGGTTCCTGTCTATAGACAATATTGTGAATTATGAACTAAAATTGTCTCAATTATATAACCCTCTTCGGTTTCTCTGATGGCTCAATCAGCTAGTCTGACACTGTTACAGCCATGGAAATTATTTCCATTAAAGGAGATAACATTTGCAAACATCAAAAAACAAAACAATACCAAATTATTATGGAATACCTTACTATTAAAGTTACTGGACTGTAAGTGAATGACAGTATCCTGTGAAATCATGGCACCTGGTGTGCTGTCATTTTCAAGAAAAGGTTTTGTTTTTTATCAACTTCCGACACTGGTCGGCTGACCAGCGTTGGGAAAATATGGCTTTTGTCAAATACTGCCCCCAACTTACCATATTTAGTTAGTCTGCATTTTGTTTTCAATCGATTACAGGCTTAAGCCAGCTAGACTGGTGCCCTGACTTTACAATTCCTCAACATCTATAAATTGCTCCGTTTCATCTTAACTGGGTCGGGGAACCAGACTACAGGAACAAAAACTTAGTTTTTCCAGCATCTACGGACACAAAACTTCAAACAAGTCAGTGTAACACTATTTGCTATGAAATACTAACCCCCAAATCCATCCATTTCTGAAAATTACAGCAAAAGCAAAGGTTGTATATTAGATCCGATTATTTGTGTGTTACCATTTGTTCTTCACCTTGTCAAAACTTCCCAGATTTTGGGGCGTGTCTTGTGCAGTGATAATAGCGCTGGTGGGTCCTGTCATTCAATTGACAGGGCTGAGCAACCCTGAGTTGATAAAAACTAACTACTCATCCAAAACAAGTTGATTGTCACCCAATCTTCTAATTAGAGGTTCCCAGATAACAAGCTTTAATTGACTGAGAAAAACAGCTTACCACATGGGTAGCTGGCGGCTACACCTAATTAGCCTTAAACAACTGTCAGAAGGAGAGTTTCCAAGTTAAGTTTCTGGTCTTGGTCTTGGTAATCATTGGATATTGGGTGTTGAGTGATTGGAAACTTGAATGGGTGTAAGTAATTGGATTTGTGGTCTGTCTCTCATTTCCCGTCTCTGCCTCAACATCCTGCTTAGAGGTAGACAAACAGATAATAACAGAGATGGTTTGATGGGGGGGGGGGAATTTGGCACTAAAACTCTTTAATTTGGATCATATGAAAACTTAGAAACTGCAAAGAGCTGTTTCTGCAAACAATGAACCACTTACTTTAGAAGTGGCCATTCAAAGTCTATAAGCTTACTTTTACCAGAGTTCTCTATGCCTTGACTAAGGTTTTGGCCATGCTTAAATGTAAAATCATAGAGCTAGGAATCCATGGTAAAATAAAGTCTGGGCATGCTGGCTCTCTTCTAGGGATTCGACCCAAACAGTTTCTTCTTTGTTCAGTGGCGCCTGTACTGTGAAAATACAGATATATTTCTTATGTTTTGTGGCATGAAACTAAGGCCAAAAAAAAAAAATAAGTCGGTCTCTGGTCAGCGTGCGCGTCAATTTTAATCATGCGCGTCACTTTTTTTTTTTCCAAAATGTTCCGCGGTAGCTCCAACAGCGCCCTCTATTGCCGCACCTCCTCAGGTTTTTTTTACCAAAGAGCACCAAGGAATGGGAAATTACATCAAGGCAAATGATCGAGAGCACCAAGGCAAATTATGGAGGACACCAATGTACATGAGGACACCAACAAAGCAAAATAGTACCCCACCTTGTCTGTACAATCCAAGCTTGAAGAAAAGAAAAAAAAAGCAAAAAAAAAAAAAAAAAGCTGCGTGGCCGCGTCAATTCCGGAACTTTGGTCTGACCAGAGACCGAATATTTTTTTTTTTGGCCTAACTACCAATGACAAATTATTATTGGGGTAGGGGTCTGAATTTGAAAAAAAAAACCTAATCTGATCCTGACTTGACAGACAAGGCAAAATGTTTCGGGAAAAGTACAAAAACAGAATTGGGTGAATATCCCCTAATTATTTGTTTTGTCCACATGTTTGATGCAATGCTAAACCACACGTTTAATCATTAAAACTGAATTGTTTTTCTGTCTGGCTTTTACTTTCAGTTGTTAAAAACAAAATCCCAGTAAACAATATATTTATTAGGTTAAACTGAGAGTTTTATTGTTTGGGTTTTACTTTCAGACAGAGCAGGAAGAGCCTGGAGAAGTTATAAAATAAGAAATCTAGTGTCCATGTCTTGTAATGGTGGGCTGTGTGTGGTAGCTTTTGCTAACTCCTGCTCTATTTCCCATAACAAATAACAACTCTCCTGCCAAACAACATCCCTATTACCAGAGGAACAATGGAGGGATTGTTATGACTTTATGAAGGGGGTTGTCTGGCTAAATCATGGCCATCACTCCCGAGATCTGGAATCAATCAGCAACTGTCTGTTTTTGGGGAGTAGCTTTTTTTTAACCTGGAACAGACCTGTACTCTGGCCAAGATTTCTTGGGGTACTCACGCAGGGGGAATGGTCCAGAGAGGAAAAATATTTCTGAATGAGACCCTTTGTCTTTTGAAAGTTTAAAAGTTGGAATACTAACATAACTTGCAATTGGCAGTTTGACATGTTAAAAAATGTTGTTGATCAGCTGTTTTCAGCTGAACTGCACTGAAATGTTCAACAACTGAAAGGACTGTGTGTATTCTTCTTTGCACTGGTACAAATCCTAACAAATTTACAAATCCTAACTTTGTGGAATCCACCAATATGCTGTTTGTGTTTAACAAAAATTGCCGACTTTGTTTGAATGAGTTATCGAAGCTGAAGCTTTTCACTTCATTGCAAAGCCAGTGAGCCCAACGAAAAGTCCTGGCAAAGATTTTTTGGCCACTGGTCTTTTTTTTTTACCAGAAGGAAATGCGACACCACTGATATCAACTCAGCCCATCTAATCAATTAGCATGTCCCAAATTGGATTCTACCATTCTTATCTGGGTGGTATCTCCAAAGTTCCTGATAAGCTCCGCCCCTATCACAATCCCTGCGACCTGATTGGCTGGGAGATCCTGGCAACCAGACCAAAGGTCATTTGATGGAGGTCACTTGGCCTATCAAAATTCTGCTGGGCATTCTCTGCTGGGCATTTAGGCCTACTGCTGTTTGAGGAAATAATGTTTTCTTCAGTACAGCATTTCATATGCTTGTACCTTCATTGAACTCTGAATTCAGAACCAACTCAATTTTAAAGATTCTTTTAGCCTTCTTAAGAAACTCCAGGTTTTATTTTTTGGGGAGGGGGGATTTTATTTGAATTGAAGACAAGCTCACCCCTCCTGAACACATTTGTTATTGAGCAATAAAACTGTGCCTTATGTGTGTGCCATAATTTCTTAAATGGAGGAATACTCAACTTTCAACGACATTGATTCAAATTAAATGTAAAAAAAGAAACCCAAAATACTGACATTGTGTGTAATGTCGACTTTTTTTGACAAACCAGCTTTACCACATGGAGTCCTTTCTAAAATACCTAATTTATCTAAGCTTCGGTTACATGTAAGGTCAAAAGTTTACAATAGTTAAAATTCAGTTGTGACGTACATGACTTTGTAACTCTGTACGATAACCGGTGAATGTCATCAGCAGTGTCGTGTGTCGAGTCACAAAAGGTACTGGTACTGCCGCACAAGGCAATTCAATTTACGCTTTTGTCCAGATAATGTCTTGTTCAAAGCCCACGCATTTGCATTTCTTAGTGAAAACTAAAACCCACCTTTTCTGTTAAAAGAAATAAGAAACCACTTTCTATCAATCTCTATTATCAATGGATTGCAAGTTTTATTACTGTTTTTTTTTTTTGGGGGGGGGGCTTTGATTTGAATTTGTTTTCCTTGTTTTGACCATTCAGGGTTTTTGTTATGGTTTGTTTTGAATGCTTTTTTAAGCTTAAAATTAAGGAAAGTCCCATTGAAAACAAATCTCATCTTTGTTGGCATAAAACAGCCGTCTGGTAAGTGCACAACCACAGGGGTCCAAGACCCTGCCAAGACAAACTGCTGGCATTTGAGTTTGTTGCCATGGTGACCGGCTTTTTGGCTGGCAGCTGATGTTTCTCAGCATCGCAGGGCAAGCCAGATGTTGGTTTGGTTGATGGAGAACCCAGACCCCTCCAGAAAACTGAGAGAACTAAACGTTGTTTGGTCCAAATCTCCTTGAGTGTGTATTGTGTGCCTTGGGGCGATGGTAGCATTTAATAGTGGCAGTGATTCCATGGTTGTTTACCAAGAAATATTGTTAAAGGTGCAGGCTAACCACAAGATAACTTTAAATGGTGTATCCTTCATCGAAAAAAAAAATCTTATCCTTCATGATACATTTTGG
>JASAOE010000508.1:0-28420 GCA_029964075.1 Patiria pectinifera
CATAAGGGTTATATACGTCAGTTACAATTTTTCTTTATTTTTTAATATTAAAATTTATGACGTTGAAGGGGCACAAATCGATTTCAATTTAAATCCGAACGTACATCCCTCTTTTTTATGGTTTCTGGCAAATTAAATTTGAATATAATTATGCCACCGCCCAACGCAATGTCGCGCGTCCTTGACACATATAACAGACGGATTTTTGATTTGATGTATCGTGATTTTTTCAACATGCAGACGAAGTTGGCACAAAAACAAGCATGAATATGACCAAGCCATTTGGTTGATATTCGATGGTGAATACACTGCGTTGACTGATTTCAAAATTCGATCAAGCAAACATAGACCATTCGGAGCGCGATATCGTTGCACACCTACAGAGGCCCCCTTCAGCATTGTGCCAGGTAGCAATTTTTTTTTATGCAACCAAGTATAGTCAATGACCAAAATGCGCATGCGTCAGTTTGTAACGGAATGGTTCTCAGACTTAACTTCCCTTTAAAAAAAATCCTTCAGAGCCAAATGAGAAGAAATGGCTGAATTTCATTTTATCGATCATCACGACTTGATTATAAACACTATTTAGAGAACAAAATTCACTTTTTGGGGAAAAACAAAAATGTAAAATTCCCTCCAGGAACAGAACCTGGAGCCTCCAACTTCAGATCAGCGATTTAACGCATACGTCACAGCGAGACCACGCTGACCATCGTGGAACATAAGCTTTAAGAACTTTTATAAGATGGGATTTTGCGTCGGGGTGATATAAATCAAATTGGGTTTTGCCCTTCACCCACTCGGTGGTCGAGTGGTAAGACATCTGCACTAGAAAGCAGGAGGTCGTGGGTTCGAGTCCCACCCGAGTGATTTTTTCCAACTTTCACTCGGGAGGTAACACACTGAGTATACAGTGTTTAAAAAACGTCGGTGAAGGGCAAAACCCAATTTGACTTTAAGAACTTATTCAGAATCAGGGCGACATATTTAGTTGTTAACCTGATATGTTAATGACGCGTGCGCATTACAGTCATTGACTATGCTTCGTTCGCTCGAACCCCCCTCCCCCGCCCTGCAAACAGGACGCTAGGAAGGGCTGATCTCTTTGAGCTCTCATTGAATAGATTTTGCGTGACGTGTGACGTAGCATGCAGGGCACAAACTCGCTGCAGCGAAGGTCATGATAAGTTACCCAGAATGCCATGCGTACTTCCTTCACACGATTCTTCTGTGAAGCTCATCAGCCCTTCCAACTGCCTGTTTGCAGGGCGGGGTACGAGCGAATATATTTCGTTGCATAAACAATAATTGCTGCCAGTATTGTTCAGATACTCTGTCTTGGAGCATTTTGCTTTGTACAATATTACATAGCTGGCACAGTGATTTATGCCATTGAAGGGGGTTTACTGTGATAGCGTGTCTGAATGGTCGTGTGTAGAGTAAGCTAAATTTATGTTTCAATTGTTTAGTATATTATAATCACACGTACCCGGCACAGTCACAGCTCCCCGTAGACCTAGCCATATCGGTAAGTCAGGTGTCGTCTTCACGTGCAGATATTCAGCTTGTAATCGATTTAATGACACGGCAGTAAGACACAGTTCCCTCCCACTCTCTCGGTACAGCTGGGGGAAAAGAGTTAAGAATAATGACATTCATCTACCTTGACATTTCTGATATTTAAGTTGAAAGACTTAGAGACACGTTAAAAGTATGAAACAATTATGAATACAGGAGATACAGACTTATCGAAAGATGTAGACCTAGGCGTATCAAGAGAAGATTTTTAACAATTCATGTGCTCCACCCCTAAATGCTCCCTTTCTCACTATGACGTCATCGAAAAAACCCCACCATATATCACGCAATTAATATGCCCATCCTTTATGTCAAGATTCGTGTATAAATACGAAAACTCAGTGTGTTTTCCCCGCCATTTACATCACAGTTTGAGGATACTTACCTGCTTGAATGTCAAATCTGGGTTCCCAAATTTGCTCTCAATCCGTTCACGAAAAAACTTGACCAGCTTGTGGGCGGGGCAGGCGCCCATCTTTCGGTAGAGATTAATACCCGCACCAACATAACCGAATCGGCCATCTACATAAATACAAAAGAAAATCAGTCTCATTATTCCTTGTGCTGGCCCAATAGGGCCAAGCTATTGTTTTTATTGTACAATGCTGACTCACTGTGAATTATGATCCGGGCAGTGCTATCATAGAGGATTACCCCATGTAATAGCTATTAGATTTGCAAAATGCGGCCAACTAGCTGCGTACACAGATGCAAGAAAGACTTCCAGTGAATAACCATTTTAAATCAATTGAATATGTTGTAGTGCACGTCAGATCAGCTAACATGGTACAATAGATTCGTACTAGTCGAACTATGCTTTGTACGTATTGCGATAAAAATGTAAATCGTGGATTAATTGAACATCATTTCAGGCTTTAGGCCCAAACGCAAAATGTTTATTTAAAGCGACTTAAATGCTGGCTACTTGTCACACACAGTGAACGCAATGAACATGTTAAGGTGGCGTTTAAACAGATATGGGGAACATAATATAAATGACCTCTTAATCTACGACGTCAACATTCACTCCAATTTACTACATAATTTTAGTGAGAATTTACTTTATTGGACTGAATCTAAGGACACAGTGGCAGCTTCAGGATTGTGTAACGGGGTGGTTGGGGTTTCAAAGTGCCGGAGGTTTCAAGGGGAATGGTGTGGATGTGGCATTGCAGTCAACGCATAAAAAGACCAATGGCCATCGCAGTGAATCGAGATTTGCTATATTGAGTAATGACGTTATCGGGGAGCTAAAATATACTTGTGAGTTTTAACCATTATACAGGATGGTGAAAAAAAGAAGGAAAACCCACTTTTGAGGACAATGTTCACATACTTGTTGAGCATATTTTAGAAATTCAATTTGATGGTATTAAAATATTGTTTTTTTAAACATAAGTGACGAAAAAATGATTGTTAATGCATATGTTGTCTCTGAGATATGGTAGTTTAAACATTTCATGTGCCACGGACGGCTTTATTCCATCCGCTTGACTGAGCTCATGAGCTTGATTTGAAGACACTACACTAGACTGACACGTGGACAACAGTGATTTTGATTAGGTGACTTGTATTCAAATTAGCATAAAAACACTATTCATGCGATTTTTTTAAAAGATTTTTCACCACGTATGGTTGAAGAGCTATACTTCACTACGTTATTTAAAAAAAAGTTCAAATAAGTTAAGTAGGTTAAAATTCCTGTCAAAAGTGGGTTTTCTTCTTTTTGCACCAACCTGTCAATTAACCGTTTGATTTGTCGGGAGCGGGGCTAGCCCAACCGACTCCCCCATTAGATAAACTCTTGGGATATGAAAGTTAGAGTGAAATTTATGTCCACTTCAGTCGCGTGTTTTTTTTTGCGATCTCTTTCCATTTCCATTGAAATTCTCCTTCAGTAAGCATAGTATGATGAAATCTACTCTTTGAAGAGAGTTAATGGGATCTTTTGGTAGGTAGTTTTGTTCTCTTACCATTTACCAGAGTCTTAAAGTCAAAAGATGTTTGTTCTTCCATTTCAAACGAGTCTAAACCAAGAGCAGCGAACATTGCCATCATGGCTCCGATACTGGTGCCCGAAAACCTCCTCAGGTTTTTGGCGATTCCGACCTCTTCAAGAACCTGCAAGAAAACATCTCAATGATCATCACCCTATTCACTTCAATATCTGATTGTTAATTTACTGGATCTTTCTCGAATCGCTTCTTAAAAGTGTGACCATAGCTTGATGAGATGTAATGGGAGCGGAAGCTCAATGCTTCGTGGGTTTGGGCCCACTCTATAATTACATTCTGGATTCTAGATGATCTGAAGTACTTCTGATCACTTGAACCCAATGGTTTTGGGCAAAAGATCATCATTTAAACATCACTTTCGAGTTTTCACATGTATATTTTGATATTGTTAAAGATCAAGTTGGATAAATCCACAAACTATTTTGTATCGCAATTTCGCTTCTGGGCCCCTGTACCACTTTATCAGTTCATTCCTTTGTAGCTGTTATGTGGAGTAGCTTGTGTCTGATTTACAGATCCTTACCAAACTTGTCATAATTACATTTAAAAAGTTTTCCGACAATTTTTTTACAAGTGAACGTGGACGGTACATGCAACGTGCAAAGTGGCAGGTTCGTGGTATTCTACGCATGCAATCTGCCTCCTTGACGTGACAGATGCACCCTTCTGTTAAAATTCCCATAGTCACCAGTGCGAAATGCCCACTTCAAAATTCTTTAACAAAAATACTCAGAACTATCACAGGTATTTAAGCTGCACAGTTAACCGATAACCAACATGTCATATTTCATATTTTGGTTGGTTGACAATTGACTTTTCGAGAAATTCTCACCCAAAGCGAAAAAGTATAGCCATCTTGAAAAAGGATCCCTCCACAACATGGTAAAATAGCGCCACTTTCGAGCCCATTTGCATTCAAAATGCTCAGAATTTGAAGACCCAAGTCCGGGCCAGAAGTTCATTGTCATATATCTCCACTCCCCAATTTTATGGCTTTCAGAACTCTCTAAAATATAGTATTTAAGGGCATAACTTTATTGATGGGCTCGGCGGATGGGTTTAGGCCTATTTACAGGTCCTCTGTTACAATGTGGCCTGACGGTTTTCAAATTAGCTTGATGGCCTGACGCCGGAACCAGACTAGGGGCTGTTTCCCAAACCCCGGCTTCGGCTGTGTCTCTTGCTCCATTCATGCAAATTGGCAATGGGCTGGACCGTGAGTATTAAAGGCAGTGGTAAGTGCTGTACCCTTTTTTTTTTAAAATCGAGTACTGTTATTCCAGTACGAGTACTTTGATGACTGAGTAGAATTTCGACATGCTGAGTACCAGTACCTTGCTGCTTGAGTACGAGTACCGTCATTTCGAGAACGAGTACTTTGACATTCGAGTACGAGTACGAGTACAAAAGTACTGAGTAGTACTCGAGCACGAGTACTGAGTACGAGTACTACAACACTGCAGTTTACTATACTCTTTATATAGCTACATGTACATGTACATGTACATGTACGCACAATACTTGTTGCACGTTCAATGCACCATTATGATAATTGTGTGGAGCTCAGTGGGGTCAAGGACACCGTAAGAAAATTCCCTTAGCTTAAGTAAAACCATTCTGAATAATTCCAATTTTGTTCAGACCCATATTCATAAGGTTTGCAAAGTGAAAATGGCACAGATAAATTAATACGGTTGCATCATGTTGGCCTATGTGGACTACCAATCTTTTTGTGTGAGTCTGTGAGGTTCTGAAAGAGTGAGTAAAGTCGGCCTGAATTAGTTTTGCATGTTTTTCAACACTTCTAGATCCCATGCAGTCTTGGACATGCATGACCTTTTAGTTTTTGTATGACTGACTTTTTTTAATACACTGTGCATAGTGTGGCTGTCACAAGTTAATGTGACTAATGTGTTACGTGACTTTTCCGGGTGAGAAATTTTCAATAGCAAAGATTGGTCCAGTTCATCACAGTTTTCCGCTATACGATTGTTAATCATGGTTAATATCTCAAAACATACAGGAGAAAAGACAAAAAGGGGCTAAATGGCACGTGAAATGGCCAGTAATCTTGTATTGTACCTCCGTATAGCTCCATGGTATAGCCTACAATATTTTAACGTTGTAAGATCATTGACTTACCCTGAATGTGCCAACATACGCCAGTCCTTTACTACCACCTCCCTGGAAAGCCAGATTCTCGAAGGGGAATTCATAGCCTCAAATTCTCGTTTCTCCTCTGGTGTTAGAATGGGTTTTCTGTCCACAACGCGTTTCATATGGCTACCATTGCTCTCGTTCCAAAGCGCACAGTGCCTGCCCAGCCACATATGCACATGTGTTGACCTATGGGCCTGACAAAAATATGCAGGGCTTTCCTACGTGAGAAATTAAGTCAGAGCTCTCAGCGTTTATTTTTTTTTACATAAAGCACAAAGCGTGTCGGCGGTCAACCGTATACGTATACAAGGTACACTGTACTTATTTTTTTATCAAAAAAGGTGTGGATCTGTTTCAAGCAAACCAGTGCCCATTATAGGACGTACGAGGTTGCAAATGTCAACGGATCAGTGCCGCGGTTAGCGCGTGGAGTGACTCTTCTGTTTACCAACTCCTCTCAGTATTTCTTTGTAAAAAGAAAGATAGTAAGTAATTTAGCGTTTTCAGCAATTCTCAATATGTAAACAAGCCTGGTGTGGTGCAGTATGAAACTCTGTGGCTGTGTACATAAAATGTCCAGAATGTTTAGCATTTGATGCATTGCCCCTGAATGTATTATTGATGAATAAATGAAATGAATAAAAAGTAATTATAAAGGGCCTGTCACATTAGATGCGCTCTCATAGGAGACCTTACGGCGACCAAAAATATTAAATAAATTTAACAATCGCAGCAATAAGGACGCAAAAAATGACAATTTTCTGTATTAAGTGGCCAGAAATAGCTCAAGCTTACGCTCATACTGTGCTCATCTCGCGCTTACGATGGGCTCAACCCGCCTCTATGCGCCCCTGTCAAGCCCAATTACTCGATCTAGTCGCTGCCGCTGCGCTGTCACTGCGCCCACACTACACCTCTGCTCGCTATTGATAAGTCCTACTAGCTTGCGTCGCGCTTCTATCCGGCCAAAATAGGCTTACGTGACGTCATCTGCTTTCCATCTTCTGTCCATTTGTTTTCCATAACACAAACCCAAGATGGGCTTTACGGCTTGTGAGAAATGTTCCTTCATCACTTTACTTATTTAAAAGGTAAAATGAGAAGAAGTGAAAATGCTCACTGAGATTCAAACTCGGATCACCTGATTAGAAGTCAGAACTTCTTCCAACTAGTCCACGAATGAGCTGCCAATCGTCGGTGATTTAAGCACTATTATTCCTTGTTATATAACTTATTCTAATTTCCCTGACATCATGAAAACGTATAACGCAGAGAGAGAGTGCCCTCTTTGATATTGTCCAATCTCGTTTGGGAAAGGAAAGATCGCGCCCTGGCCAGAGCGCAAAGGTGTTGCGATTGTTTTGAGCATGCTCAAAAACGTTGGCGCTCATCGGTGACCATTAAGACTCCGCGCCCATCGGGCGATCTGGTGTAGTTGTCGCTGCGATATAGTATTTGTTGTTGGCCCCGGCCATTTTTCAAGGACGCAGTGGGAGCGCATATATGATCGCAGACAGTGTGACAGACCTTTAAGTATAAAGTTCAACAAGGAAATTGACTGGAGCGGGGTTTGCGACCTCCGACTTCCGTACCGGTGGGTGCTCTGCCAACTGAGCTATCACCTTATGTTGCTTTAGCCTTTAGTCAAGTCCCACACGCTTACCTGACACGTGACGCGCCCCAGATGCTGGCACGTAAAAAGACTAGCCTGAGCGGCGAAGCCGCGAGGGCTTTTACCATCTCGTAGAGAGCGCTTATGTTTTTCTTTACATTTTGTCTACCGATTTGGTAGACAAATTTCATGCATAATGCATTACACGGTGAATATTGACCAATGAAAATTCAGAATTACTAACAGCTGTTTAGACGATGTGACATCACACGCACTCAAAAGAAATATCAGAGCACAGCAAGATAACCGACGACTTCCACGGCAAAAGTATCGTTGAAGATTTTAAGCTTAGATTCTGAACGTATCTCGCACATTTCAACCTCATCAATGCCATGCAATAAGGAATGTTGAAGTGTACATTGTGTCTCGTAAACCTGCCCTATGGGTTTCTACAAAGCGTGGTTTTGTCAAACCGGCCATGACATATAGGTCGGAAACCGTTTTTACCTCAGCCGAGAGGCTCGAGGGGTATTGTCATCGCCTAGGCGTCCGTCCGTCCGTTCTGACCATAGCTTCTTGTGGGTGATGTTCCTTTCAGGACACATCACCCCACTATTTTCACAATAGAAAACATCACCCAAGAAGAGAATCTCGGAAAAGGATAATGGGAACACAATTCTATCACCTCACAATTCCGTCTGGCTAGACCGTCCGTCCATCCGTCCGTCCATCCGTCCAGGCAGCTTAGTTTCCGGATGATAACTTGAGTTAGAAATGTTGTTTGGGGTTGTAACTTTGGTAGAGGGTTGCCCTTGGGAGTAGGCAAGTTGGGATTGGTTTTGGGGTCAAAAGGTCAAAGGTCAAGGTCAGCATGGTGAGTTAAAGGTAAATGGTTTCCGGATGATAACTTGAGTAAGAAATGAAATTTTGGGGTCTAACTTCGGCAGGGGCTTCCATTGGTACAGGCATGTTGGGACTGGTTCTGGGGTCAAAGGTCAAAGGTCAAGGTCACCATGTTGAGTTGGAAGGCTAATGGTTTCCGGATGATAACTTGACTGGCTGAGGGGTTTCAACAGCAACGCTGTTATTTTTTTACTGCAAGTATACTGGCTTTACATATTAAAGGAGCTTTCTAAAAAATGACTGGAATATCCTTCCTTGGAAGAATTAATATTTTTATATTAAAATAATCTTGTAATGTGGAACTGACACGGTACCGAGGGTGTGACCGGGCCGTGGGTTGGGAAGAATAATTCAATCATCGTGACCAACCAACCGCCAATCTTAGATGAAGGGGATTTATTCCTGGTGATATTATTTGACATAATGTGTACATGATTTTTTCTAGTGTTTGCAGTAGGCAAAAATGGAGGCACTTTTTTTTTTTTTTTTAACAAAGCATATTTTACTCATGTGGAAAGATGTGGTCGACTAAAGTGGTTCGTTTGCCGACTCAATGACGGATCCTGATTTACAAAAGGTTGATGGGTGGACATAGAAATGATTCCGGTCCTCTATTGTCCTTAGGACTACAAAATTATGCAAATTACATGCAGTACTAGTAAGATGCACCCATAATGCAAACTGGGTTGCTGCACTGAAAAAATGGCGGCCAATAATGTGTGATGTACAAATACATGTAATTATTGAAGGATCGTTTAGATTTTCGCTCAATAATCTAAAAGTGTTCTGGCAACTAACGATAAAGAGAGAGTGGGCACTGCTTTTCTCAGTACTTCAAAACTCTTTTGCAGTTGAAATGCTTGAAAGTTGCCTTCGTGGAGACACTATAGCGAGTTTGCCCTACTGATTCTGGTAAGAGTATACCCTAAAAGGTCCGGGGGCGGATCTTCTCCCCTATGATCTCGGCCATCGAGTGACATTTTTTTTTGAAACTCGGTACATGCATAGAGCAACCCATCATAAACATAACCAAGAAATTTCATCGCGACTATAGGTCAAAGGATTTTGGAATTATGGCTAATTAATTATTCATATGTACGAATGGTAATTCCTGCTCTGTGTACACGACGTATATGGGAAAATAATTTATTTTTCACGGCGCGTAGCGCCGGAAAATATTTCCGCTGCACGGCAAACACGTGGTCCGATTTTATGTTTTGGGTATCAAAGATGCGCAAGGCCCGAGGCTAAAAAGTCATAACAGCTCGGGTCACGAAATTCTTTTTATTTAAAGTATTGCGGAAAAGGGGGGCAGATTCCTTTCTCCCGGCCTTTTTAGGGTCAAGCTCTGGCAGGAGCTTCCACATGTCACTTGGTTATCGGTCTGTCGGTCTATCGGTCAGTCGGTCTGTCCTCAAAAATTGACCAAAAATATTGACAAAAATTGAGCAAGTGTCATATGCCGTCGTCAGTAAATACACTCTTGACGAAAGTTTTCGGAACACGGACTTGCGCATGTGCGTCTATTTTGCATATGTCTGTCCCCGCAAAATTACCAAAAATGAGCCCCTAAGATTCCCATTAAATATAACTCCCAAATTTTAAAAAGAACACCGAACAAAAATAAATTAAATAGTTAACACATAATTGTTGACGAAAATTTTCGAACACGGGCTTTGTCTCTTCTTCGAATACGCCGCATGCGCCGTCTATTTTGCATATGTCTGTCCCCGAAAAATTGACTCAAAAATGAGCCCCTATGTTTCCACTAAATATAACTACCAAATTTTTAAAAGAACACAGAACAAAATAAATTTAATAGTTAACAAAACATGTTTGTAACAATTCATACAGAAGGTTTATGAACATTTTTAAAAATGGGAGGCTAATGTGCAGTAATATGATAGTTACGTGGTATTACGATGGTTGGACGTTATCTAGAAGGAGAAAAAATGAAAAATTGACCAAACGATGGTGCTCCATATGTGCCATCGGCGTCGCATCATCGCCAGAGCTTCTTATGCACTCGCACTTATTTTATAATCATGTGTTTAGCCGTCATCCGTGCGCAAAGCTGTAAACATTTTTAAAGAATACAAAATCATACTGCGCACGCGCTCAGGTAATCCGCTGATCGATGGCTTTAAATGGTAATTAGCTACCGGTCCCCATAGTATGGGAGCAGGAACCAGACTATCAACAATGAAATCCATATGTATAGAGAGAGTCTTCTCTTACGCCATTTGCAAGTTAAAGCGGTTCATGCAATGACTTTTTTTTAAGGGTCATTACGTTTAAATAGTGATATTCTTTGAACAGATTGAGCAATTTCAGTATTTTCTTTCATCTAAAAGTAGTGTCTAAACTTTGCAGATTTTTCTCATCGGTGATTCAGAAGCGAGAAGGTTAATACAATTACGTTTATGGCACATGATGCATGGCTGACTGATTAACCGCTGGATCAGTTATTATTCTCTCATTCCCGTACCAGCCTATAAGCAGTCATGTGGTTGCTAAGGCAAAGCGTCTGCTGTTGTTAGGCAAAGCTAATCCGATTACGTACTTAGACGCTATAGCAGAGCAGTGAAATTCATGTAACCACAAAAAAACATGGCCTTTGAACGTTGTCTTTCTCAGAAAATATGCACAGTATGATTGAAAAGTTAAATTATAACGGAAGAAGAAATTTAGCTTCATGTCAGTGAAAAAAATCGCCGTCATCGATGCCGAAACGTCAATACTGGTTACTGGTTTAGCCGACATTTAAGTCTGCAAGAAATCGTTCGGAAACTTCCCCAAATCTCTGTATTTATATCTATTTCTAGGAATTTCTGAAAATTGTTATTTCACGAGCAGTTGAACACATATCATCTAAGTATATTCCGAATTTCAGCTTATTATGTTGTTGCAAACGCTAGTGCTACAATTTGAACGATCTCCATGGAAAATTTCGACGATGATTTCTGCCTACCCAAGTCACATGCATTGTTCAGCAAAGTGCCTTAGGCGCCTTACGGTTGACCGATTTCGCCAAGCCAATAACAATATCGTATTGTAGATTAGCATATTCATTAGCGTCACTCGGCGTGTTTTGGCGCGGGTCTCGGTATCGACCAATGGAAGCCGGGCAAAAAAATTGATATTTATCAATTAATAACTCGTGAAGGAGGCTTTTCAATTTTTTTACTGCACACCATAATGGATAGGAACCTTATAAATAATTGTGAGGCTTGAAAAGATTGACAGCTATTGCAAACGTCAGTGTTACAACTTTCAATGATACACGTAGCCAGGACTATTTTTTCAATTTCAACGTAAGTAATGAACACATCACAAGGATTTTTAGCATATACTTGGATCATTATGAGGAAAGTAAACCCTGAAAATTGCATTAAGATATGGTCTTCCAAACGGGAGAAATTAATTTTCAAAGATTTCCTGCCTGCCTGTGTGAACATGTGTGTGCACATGTAGTTTCATTCAAAAATGAAGTGTTATGTAACCTTTAGAAATCGCCCTTCGCATCCGTATGACTGTTAGTACGACGATTAAGCTCTTATCCCTGCTTTTGTCTACGACAACAACATAACTTATTCAAGACCCATGAAACAGCTCCGATCGCCGCTACATAAATACATGCGACATCGAGTAGGATGTGCTGGTACCAGGCGAGGCTGTCCTGTTTCGTCCGTAGATGCGCCGTACCGTGTTACATGGCGTACTGATCCAGCGGGCGGTCCGTGCCAAAGGCAAGCCCTCCGTCACGCCTCGCTCGCTGCTCTGTGAGTCCCGTAATCTTGCCCGACTCTCGCGTGGCATTCTCTGGTATCTGTCGATGTACAAACGAGACGAAAGGGAAAAATGCTACTTACTTACAGAATCACCGACACCACGAAGTGACCTTAACCCCGCGAAGTGGAAAATGTGTTTTGAGATACAAGCGATTCAAGTTGGCGATGTTTTGAAACGGTGATCTGTACATCGTTTTAGCCTCAAAATTCATATTTTTACATTGTCTGAAAGCTGGGATCTTGAATGTCACTGTTAATGTATGATTTTCATTGAAATAAATTACTATTAATGAGTTATCAAACCACTAACCATAACGTCACTTCGTGAAAAACTCAAAATTCAGATTACGCTGTTTTCGAGTTTTCACGAAGTGACACTCAACCACGTGTATTAGCTAATGGGTTAGCGCTACTTCGTGATGACGCCAGAAGTGAGTCGTGCGCATATCACGTGACATTTGTGTCACTTCGTGAAAACGCAAAACTTCTGTTTTTGACGCGTAGTGCAGGCACTTTTACACGCGAAAGAATGGTATAGTACACTTCGGTGAAACGCATTTTCCGGTTTTGACCCATTAAGTTGCGAATGTTAATTAATGTTAATTAATGTCCTGGGACAGATTCAACACTGAATCCAATCAGATTTAACCTGACACTTGTCGGGTCAAAATACTCTTTTCTCATATTAAATGACACCCAACAGGGTTGAATAACACGGAAGAGTCAGATATGTCTAAGGTTATTTGACCCGAAAAAAGTATAACTGATCAAAGTTTTGCAAAGATCTGATCCATCTAAATGACAAGAAAGTGAAAAGGAATGATGATATATAAAACCGTAATTCGCCAAGAGCTGTTCTACTTCTCAGATTGTTTACGCTTCTAATACAATGTAGATGACGTCTGAATTATGGTAGAAAAATCAAATTTTGGTAATCTTAACTTTAAACTTGACTCTGAAATCATGACTTACGATGGGTCATCCAAGACGCGTCTGATCCCCTGGTAGAGCTGCTCCGACGTCAGACCTCGCACCCCTGGGGAAGTAGTCAGCCATGCCCACGTGATACTTCTGAGCCGGACCAGATCGTCCACCTGATCCGAGAACAGGGGAATCCCCGTACGTATGGGCACGCCGTAGTACATGGCCTCGTAGCCTCCGTTCAAGCCGCCGTGGTAGATCAATAGACGGGTCTTCTCGTGCGCTGAGTCAAGGCAAGAAAATAACAATAGTAGCATTAAAATAATCAGTTTAAAAAGGTTGGGTGGTACAATTACGTTGTGTAAGGCGATCACGTCCTGAAGTTCTCCCGAAACTCATTGCCATTGTGTAAAGATGTTCCCTCAGCCACCATTGGCCTCCTATGGCAATGCACACTCACCCATCAAGTCCTTCTGCGAGATCCACGGCACGAGCATGGTGTTGTTACCGAGTGCTCCGGGCCTCTCCTCGCCGAGGTACTTCCAGATTGACCCGCTGAGGCAGTCTGGCCAGGGCCGCCGGTGATCATTTCCGCCATGTCCATGTCCATGACGTGTAGCAGTGTGCTCACGGAGAAAATGACCGTACCCCGTGCTCGGGCCTTCCTGAACCCTGGATGAAATCTTCGAAAACCTAGGAAGAGCATACGGAAAATAGACTTTTCGAAACAGGTGCAAGCAGGGCGGGATCCAGCATTTTTTTGGGGGGTCATCCGCAAAAATTATTCCTCAAATGTGGATTTTTTTCTGTGGACAATTTGCTCTCCTGTAAAATCAATGGGGGAGGGGCTTGTGGCCTTCTGCATCATACTTTCGATGGGGGGTGCTGTCAAACCCGATGATCATCAACACGATGTTTCAGAACTAGAGTGTATAAAAATCCCCTAGTCAGATGAAGCGTGGGGGTTCCACATTTTTTCCAGATGTTTCTATGAAAAAAAAAATGAGAAAACAGAGATTGGGGCGGGCGGGGGGTTGACCCCAAAACACCCGCTCTGGGTCTGCGCCAGCTCGGCAAGTTTGTTTATACTCTTATTTAGAGCTTGGTTAAAACGTGAAATAACCTGAACATTTTTAACATGATTGTGTTGCACGCCAAAGACTAGGCTCTTTAATGGTCTTCTTCATAAAATAGACTGAGCCAAAAAGCTAGGTACAGATAATGTAATGGGTTGGGATTTCGAGTCTAGAAGAGAGTTCTAACTCCACCCTATGCATGCCAACTGGCTATGAAATCCCAAACCACTTGCCATCATCATGTGTTTTAAAATGTCATCAGAATTTACGTAGAAAAATATGCAAAATACTTTCAGCTGTAATTGTGTGCAAAGGAAGACGGTTGTTGCTGTCTGCCTGTACCTGCGGCAATGAGTTTGGTTGGACCAATTGTCAGCCCACCGATCAGAATCGTGTTGGGAGAAATCGGCCTAGGAAACTCCATGTGAAAATCCCAGTTGAGGATGAAGAGTTCGGAGCGGGCCATGATCTCCTTTGGTGCCCATCCGGGTGTCCAGGCTGGCCTCGGCCCGGGCCCGGTCCACGTCGGCAAACAGGACGTAGTCGTAGATGAGCAGCGTGACGGCCGATATCAGGTAATTCTTGACTAAGCGGGGAACGACATGATATCTGTGTACCCGGTGACGTACCCGGGACGTAGGCTAGCTGGTTGGGCTAAGCTTGGCCCAGCGGCTGTACCGCGTGCCCAGAAAGCCGCCGCTGACGGTGTTGATGAACGGCACCTTGAGGATGTCGTGGGCCACCGAGCTGCACGCCGGACGATTGAATTCAAAGGACCAAGTTCAGTTGGCTGCACGGAGCTCGTCGCGTAATCCGTCGCTTGGAATAACATTCTATTAAGGCCTCCGACTAAGTCGAAAAAAAGGCGTTTGATATCGTCGTCCGGCCTTCTGTTTACATCTTCGCACATACCTGATGACAAGTAATTTGTAAAAGAGTGGGTATGGCTTGTCAGATGGAAAGAATTGTTTGAAAATCTTCTAATGTAAAAATTAGAAGATTCTGAGGCTATTTTTATAAACCATTCCTTTATTTTATTTACAGGCAGGTACCTAAAACATTGTAATGAAAGTCAATTTTTCAGATGGACCAAAAAAGACTGAAACGGAACTAGAAACCCGGAATTTTTTTGTACTACTACGCTGGCGCGCGCCCAAACCAACTGAGTTTGTGCAACCCAGTCCTACTGGCGATCGCCAAATACGTCCATGTCTATTGCGGTTTGGTACAGGATGATTATTAATTGAATAACGTACCGATAGGTATTACTACAACAAAACTTGAGGCCTGAGTACTTAAAATCAATTACCAAGAAAAAAGACGTCAGTTCCCCGCTTAGACTCTTTACGCGTCCAGTAATCCAGGAATATTTGCTTAGCCTCCAAATAGTCCATGCCCGAATCGAACAACCTGAAATTGATCATCTTTTTGTCTTCTTCCGTGGGCCAGTAGAGAAGCTCCTTTATCGTCAGCCAGGTGACATTGTGTCCCTGGAGGTTGCTCCTGCCATGATACGCTGGATGTGCGTAGACTCCCGTCCAGCATACAATCAGAATTGATCAGATCCGTTTAGAGGTGCCGTTGGCCGCAGACAACGACGGCCTCCGCCGCCCGCTAGGCCCGGCGCATCGGAGGCGGACGAGGCCCGACTGCGCAGCCTGAGATCTCTGCTCAAACCGGTACTTACCCGGTCCAGTTTGTCTTGTACGCGGCTTGTTGGTCCGTTGTTCCCGCTGGCCTCGGTTGAATCGCCATCCGTGATTTGTCCATTGGCCGCAAGAAGCCACATAGCCACTAGAAAAAACACAACTTTTTGTTTCCCCATGGTTGAAAACAATCGGTATCGCCAGCTTTTACTGGGTTTTCTCTTCACCGATGCAACTTCAAAATCACTTGTATCCTTTTTAATACAACTATGCAAGACGTCAAGAGCTTCTTTTAACGAACTAACAACACGCCAATCAATACCCCTATATAGTCCATGGGCCAGACCAATTTCACAGCACAAAAGTCTGGCTTATAAAAGCAGGTTACCAGCCAAAACACCATGTGATTTTCATGCTCAGCAAACAATAGCTGAACATCACGAGCAGAATACATTACATGGAGTTTTGGTTGGTATTAACTTGCTTTTATAAGCCAGACTTTTTTTTTTGCTAAGCAAACTGTTGTGCTTAGCAGCGCCGTTAAATTGGCCCTGATGCTGGTAGCACCGGAGGTGGTAAACCTTTAATGACGTTTCTTGTTACATCACTATGAGTGAAAAAAAAGATTATCTTTTGTAACCATGCAGTTGCTAATATTTTTTATGCAGGTACTCCTTTTAGCGTAAACCCTGCGGGTATCAAGGGGGGGGGGGACACACCCCGCCCCCAATGAAACTGACTACTCCTGAACGCTTTGGCTGATCGGTATGACATTCGGTGATCTCTCTATAACTTCTACTAGAGGTTAATATGCAAAGACAATACGGTGCAGGACTAGGCGTGCAGTCTAGTGAAACTGCTCTTGTTTCAGCCTACACGTCACAGCAACCAGCATATTTTGTGGCTGTTGGTATATCAACGGGTAGTTTCAGGGTGACCCATTATATAAACGGAAGACTGATTTTTTTGATTCAAATGTACACTGACTGGCTTTACATACCCTTAGCAATCATTAATATGCCTCCATACGCAATCATTAATACGCCTCCATATGCAATCATTAATACGCCTCCAGAGAGTCCAAAATGCGTCTGCCCGCTTACTGACCAGAACAAGATCATACGAGCACATAACACCTATATTATACAATCTTTATTGGCTTCCTGTTAAATACAGAATACAATTCAAAATCCTGCTCCTTACATTCAAAGCCCTTCATAGATTAGCTCCATCCTACATACGAGACCTGTTACAACTTAACCAGGCCTCAGATATTCTTCATCACAGATACTTTCTGTTCCCACAACACGCCTGGCAAACTATGAGGACCGGGCCTTTTCCAGCTGTGCACCGCGTCTCTAGAATTCCTTGCCAGACGAGTTGAGAGACACAAACTGATATGTCATCATTCAAACACCATCTTGATACTCATCTTTTCAATCTATCATTTAAACCACAGTGATTTGCTAGTGACCGGCGCCTTTGAATGGTTCTCCAGATACTGTGTGTCTTATTAATTATCTGTGATTATTATTATTATTATGGCGGCCTTCCAAAAATGACATAAATATCCTTCCTTGGAAGGGTCGATATTACATAAAAGAATGTTGTAATGGGGGAACTGACATGATATCGAGCGAGATAGGCCTTGCTGAAATGAGGCACAACTTTGGGACCAATGGAATTAAATAGGCTGAAACTACTGCAATTGTTTTGCTGCAATTATGTGGTCACTTACTGTAACACGCATGCGTGAAATATGTCACGTGATGGAAACTATAGGTCAGGTGACTGAAGACGACTTAACAGTTTTATATTGAGCATGCAGTAGTTGAAGTGAGTTAATTGTGGTGCAGGAAACAGTTTTGGAAATGTTTTTCTTTAATCGTGTCTGAATAAAGGTGTAATTTTTAAAGTTGAACAGAGAAATCGATAGAAGCGGTATTTGAGCCTGCGACCTGCTTCTTTTTTTAAGATCGGACATTTCCCACTTTCACAGTTAGTCTGAGTATCTCCTGTCTAATGCCTGGTATATCTCAGCCTTAGTCAAGTCCCACGCGCCACTCCGGACACGTGGCACACCCTAGATGTTGGCAGGTAAAAAGACTAGTAAATGAGTCCGTCTGGCTTGCTTTTCATTTATAAGAAATCATGAAATGTGGCTGGTGGTAATTGATCTGGGGGCACCTGGGTGTGCACATTTTTTCAAGGGAGCAATGGACAGTAAATGAACTGGGGTGGGCTGCCTTTTCGTGTTTTTTTTAATGACTACATGATAAAGGGCCTACCTGCATGTATATAAAGGGCGGATCCAGAATAAATATTTGTTGTAGTAAATTTTGTTTGCAGTAATTTAGCAGCCGGCCATACGGATAAAGTACCACCATCTCGTAACAAAAATAGATTTATTTATCTTTTTGATTGAAAATCGGAAAGAAAGAAACAATGATATTATTATTATATTATTATTAATAACTGCAGTGCTTTAACAAAGTCTGACCACGGGGTTACAAATAAACCGATACTCATACATAATCAATTATACAAAACAAGTCGGAGTGCATCACTGCAAACGTTTGTAAATATATTAATTAATAAAGCTCCTCGATTAATATTGTTATTTAAATATGAAACTGACCGAACACTCGTTCCAATTGGACAATGAGAAAACTCATCAAATTAGCTCACTAAACAAACACCAACACAACTACTTCTACTACGTGCAACAATAATATGCACAGATATATTTAAGACATGATTAAAGAATAGTAAAATAAAAACCCCGACAAAAACCAATTTGAAAATAAAAGTTCACAATCTGTGAACCAAAACTGAAAGTTAAGAAACGTTTAATTTAGAGCTGCGGACCCATAACATCTATCAAAGATACATGTTTTAGAATATGTTGTACTAGAAAACACAAACGATGAATACAAAACACCATTCTGTGAATCCAATTCTAAATTAACAATATTACCTCAAACAGGTAACATACTTGCCCATATTTCCTTAGTTTAAATGGTATACCTTTATGAAAGACTGGTAAAGGGGCGTTACATCCTGGAAAGCGCCCGATTGGGCTGTAAGCCGCGCTTCTTAAACGAAAACGATAGTAATTAGAGCATTTAAAGTAGGATACAAACGTCCACACTTTTAAAGAGGCCGTTTTGTGTTACTCTTGCGAGAACGAATTTAAGAGGTTAAAATTCAATTTTCTCTCGAACTGTCCGCCGCATCAGAAGTAAACAAAATGTTTTGATTTCCCCATCTGTTCGTGGACAGTGTGACATTAAGTTACTTTCCTTATATCATACCATAGCTTGGAACTATTAAGTAAACTATTTAACATAAAAATTTTGCACGATGTACCCCTTTATGCTACTAACACATCGTAAACGGCGCAGACAACTCAATGACATTTCGTGAAATATGGCCAATATGACGTGGTCATGACATGGCCGATGGTGTGTTTCGACCTTAAGCCATGGGCGACTTTTGTCGACAAGAAGAACCCCTGCTGGTTCCCATGGGCACCTTTATCACCAGGAAACTCAACACCACAGAACACCTCAACAGATATATTCACTGTTTTTCAGAAAGGCGGCATGTTGATATGTTTGGCCGTCCATACATCAACCATATACCAGCTGAAAGAAAGTGTTTTCGGATCGTTCTAATGGTGTAGTTTATTCATAGTTGCTTTACAACAAAAAATGAGCGCTTCAGAAGTATCCAATTAATAAATTGAGGCATGGAGTGCCATTTGTCTGGTGGTGAAATGGCTTGCAGTTTGATAAATGGAACCAGATGAACAAACAGGTACAATTTTCTTTATATTTACACATATGGACTTCATTTTTACATCACATAAAGATAAGGTTCAAGGAACAAATTTGCACACAACACCTATGATTTAAATCACTCCTTGGCAGTGAAAATCTGGGTTGAAAAAGTGAGTTTTGACTTTGTGGTCATTTTGTTCACGTCGAAGTGATTTCCCGCATGACTGAGCAAACAATTTGGTCCTGGGGTTAAACACTGATATTGTATCTACCGCATGTTTAAATATGAGACATGTTGATGGGATGTCTGTGACATGTGTAGGTGCATACACGACAGAAACCTGTAGTATCATCAAGAATAAATAGTAAAATACAAATGACTCATAGGGTTGAAGTCGAGCGACAGGCCAAATACACGCTTCTATATCACTCTTGTTTGTATCATCCGACTCAGCAAAACGAATTTTAAACATAAACTTGATTTTTGAATAAGTTTTTATAGATGACACTACCAGGTTTTTAAAATGTGCAAAAAAAAGCTAAACATGTCTTAGACTAAAACATGTCGACAATATGTTGATACAAAATGTTTAAACCCGAAAAACCATTTTACGGTGTACGGCTGTGTGCATGGCGTATGTGCCTACATGTTCGAATGAATGCAAGCCTCGGGTTTCCTTCACACATTTTCGTCAGAGAGATAAGCGTTGACCAGTGCCTTTGGATAGGTCGATGGAGACGAGCTCAGCACGGTTCAAGTTATCCCAACTCAGAAGTTATAGCATTTGCTGTGACGTTTATTTATCTGTTGTGACGTCATGAGCCTTCTTCTGTAGGTTGTGCTTCTTGATGTAATCACGAAGGAAATACACGGCGCCCATTTTTCCGCACTGAAAGATACAAATATCAAAACACCAGCATCGCCCTTACATCAAACGTCCGATACGAATTCAATTCTAGCCCAGAGACGAACCCCAATTATCTTGAGTCCTATTCCGTTACTAACTCGTAAGGGGTAACACTTCAAAAGCTGCGTTCTTTACAATTCATACACACTTATTTAGATAATTTACCTGAGCGATGTAATCTCTGTCTGCAGGTTCCATATCAAAATCGGTACTTCCCAGGTATCCTGTATTGACTCCAATGGTGCGATCAATATCCGAAGTCTAGGGCAAACACCGAAAATGAAAAATAATGAAAAGTCACCTGTGTAGGCCTTACCATGCACGGAGGAAGGAAACAGGTTTATGTTTTTCCTTCCTCCATGGTAAACTGCCTTTTTTTTCCCTTACCGTTTGACCGTGCATCTTTATTTTGTGAGTGTAAAATTGTATCAAATTTGAAAGCGTAGCACCAAACGCGCTTTTGAGACGCACGCATGCGTGATTTGTAATGGCCCATAATGTGTCTAACCTGATTATCAAGGAAACACAACTCATACCTTGAATGATAGACGATTGGCGTTGAGTATCAATGCATTGAGGAGAGCTCCGAACAGGCCCGTAAGGTGATCGAAATCCGCCAATCGTTCAAAACCTCGGAGTTGTTCCATCATATCGACGCCTCTCTTCTCGGCAAAGGCCAGCAGTTCACAAAACTCAATCTGCTCCAGAGAAGAAGGAATTGACTGGTAAAGACTTCGCTACACAGGATTAAGCCATATAGAATTATTAATGCCCGGCGCACACCTTTCCGATTTAACGGGTTCACCGGATGACACCGTCACCGGTACGGTTTTTTTTTCACCGTTGCGGTTAGACAAAGCGTTTATTTGCATACATGCCCGATTTCGTTCTATAATCGGTCACATGGTAACCAGTATCACATGATGATCAGTCACATGATGATCAGTCACATGATGACGAAATGGCAGCTGTCTATTTTGAATCATGTGACTTCCTTCGTAAATGTGATTGGTGAACATAAATATTGCGTTCGATGAAACCTCCTTTACGGTGACATCGGATCCGGTGAAATCGGATGCGAAAAAAATCAAATACGTTTGATTTCATCCGGTCGCCCAGTGCACGGTCAGATCGGTCCCAATTTTCGCCTCACACTCATCAACGATGTCCCGATGATCCTGGAAACCGGTAAAATCGGAAAGGAGTGCGCCGGACTTAGATTTGACCCGGACGCCAAAACCAGGCTTTCCCCAGAACAAACATATCTTCCAAAGCCCACAAAATATTAGTTAAAATGGTTAATGACAATCAATTTACATTAATTCTTTATACAGTTTGTAGCTGTTGTTTCTTTTCGCCGTGTTTGTCAGGGACGAACTAACCTTTTGCTTGTTTTCCACGCCCAGAATGCAGGGCACTCTTACACGCTGACCTACAGCACCCTCATGAGGCAATTATTTTGTAGCTGTGATTGGCGGAAATCCGCTGGCGTCACGTTTAAAGGCCAAGAACGATAACCTTTTTTCAGTCGCACTTGTGTCGGATCATTTCGGCTAGCCCTAAATTCTTTGCGTGTTTTTAGGTTCAGTCTGGGTCGTAAGACTGGACTTACCTCTCCATTGTTGTTGCTGTCCAGAATATCAAATATGGCGTCTGGGTTGTGAGAGTCGCTACCAAACAATAACTTGGCATCATCTTCGGTGAACGCATCAGCAGCCTGATACAGTTCAGAAACAAGAACAATGTGTTAACAAACAAAAACATCCCGCTGAGCCCACTTTAAATCTCATGACTGTAAGTTGATTTTGCAGATATCTCTAAATTTATGCCTGGAGAACAGTTTCCATTATTTCAACCATTAGATCTTGACCTTTGACCTTAAATAAACGTCTGGCGGACCACAAGACCAACCCACACACTAAGTTTGAAGTTTATGTGTCAAGCAATTCTGCTGAAACCATTTCCATTGTTTTAACAGTCGACCTTGACATTTGACCTATATGGGATCCAAAACCAATAGGCTTTTAGGGGACTCGAAGACCAACCAACACACCAAGTTCGAAGTTGATATGCGAAGTAATTCTACAGATATTCTGCTGAAACTATTTTTATTGATTTAACTTTAGGCCTAATGACCTTCACATCTGGCCTTTGGGGTCCAAAAACCAATATGAGTTTGGGGGACCCCAAAGCCAACCCACATATATACTACGTTTGAAGTTGATATGCCAAGTAGGTCTAAAGATAATCTGCTGAAACCATGTCTATTGTTTTAACCATAATGATCTTGACCATAATCACATTGGCATGTGGGATCCAAAACCAAAAGGCTTCTAGGGGACCCAAAACCACTTTGCATACTAAGTTTGAAGTTGATATGCCAAGTATTTATTGAGATATCCTGGTGAAATCGTTTCTATTCTTTTAACTATAATACCTTTGTCCTTTGACCTGTGGGCCCAAAACGAATAGGCTTCTAGGGGACCCCAAGACCAATTCACATACCAAGTTTGAAGTTGATGTGCCAAATAATTCTTGAGATATCCTGATGAAATTGATTGTGTGTCCACACACACACGTACTGATAAAAAAGCAAGACACAGACGCATGGCCGGATACATGCTCATTCAGCTTCCCATCAGTCGGGGCATACAAATTCAGAATCCAGTTCGTTAGTGTGACGTCGTCTCAATTCAACAATAATTACTTCACACGGTGTCGCATAGTAGACACTACCATAAGAGAGCACACACATTGTAAAAATAGTTGCAAATAATGCGTAATCAATTATTGATAACAGTAATGCAACGGTAAGTCGACTTAAGCCTTCTAGAGAGTCCTTGAATTCTTGTTTTGACATCGTTCCACTATCGTCATTGTCGTAACTCTTCAGAAGTGCAACAAACTTGGTCAGTGCTTGCTTGGAACTGTCGTTCAGTTTCACTTTCTCCTCCTTCGAGTGTGCCCTCTTCCTAAAGAAATGTTTAGGGAAACAATATTTTGTTTACCCGGCGTCCCTCGGATTTGCTTTGACTAGGTCTGGATGCTCGACCACCAAAGTAAAGAAAGTGAATGCCTTTATTGTTTCTTGACCTGCATACAATAAACCTAAGGGTTGAGCTGTAGGTTCATCGATTTGAGAAAAACATAATTTGTTAATGGCATTCGGTCTTCTTTCATGAAGCCCGACAAATTTTCCTCTCATCTTCATGAACAAACATTTTATTGTAGCGATCGCTTTGGACATTAATTCCATTAAGAAGAATGAATCAGAAACGAAAATATTGAGTTGCCAATAACGTCTGATACTCGAACAAAAAGTCCAATATCTATAAAATCTGCTCTTTTTTTAAAAATTCTGACCAAGTACCTGCTTCGTTCGGTATCCGGTACGGTGATAGAACACCCTGCCTTCTTGTGTTTACATGCTCGTTCGTCCAAAACTACTTTAAATGCTTCCACTTCATTTTCGGAATACTGCGGGAAAACCAAGCAGTAAATTGTTTTGAGGAAATTACGCTACACGGATCAACAATTAAGTCAAGCCATCAAACACCAACGGTGGATCCAAAGGGGAGGTTGAGATCAGAGGCGTAGCGACACCGATTTGAAGGGGAATATGAACAAAAAGCCAGGAATCTTGATTCTTTGCTCTCAGACTTTGCTTTTTTATGCATTGACTGCAACGCCTACACTCCCCTACCCCCTCGATCCCTTGAAAAGTCTTGGAACGCAACACCTACAGACACCCTTCTTTGGATCACCCTGGATCCGCCTTGGAACATGTCAACCTGTTAACATGATTACTGGGAAGGAGGATGACAGTAAAACTTACCAATACTGCTCCGACGGATTTCTCATTGAAGCCATCAAACCTGTCTTCAGAGTTGAACACATCATGAAAACGACGAAGAAAACTGTCTTCCTTGTCCATAGACAAATACCAACCTCAATTGGAAAGATTACAGATATTAAGTGCGGATTCACACTAATGTGCCTACTTGTGTTCAAGGTAATATATCATGTGCTTTTTGTGCATTTTTAAATCGTAGGCCGCATAATCATATTAAAAGATCCTATCCTCAAGTCTGTCTCAGTGGCTATGGTATGATGTCTCGTAGCTGGATAAGGTTGCGGTCACACAACCTTAAAAGTGTGCCCGTCACACACTTTTCATGTCTTTCAAAGATTATTTTCTTTTCGATTGAAATCATTTTTGGCAGAACTATTTCACTGGGTATTTGGGACAAGCCCTAGGTTTGAGCAAGGTTTTCTCATTAAATCGGTAGGAATTACCAATGTTCCTATATGTGCCTTTAACATCAGAGTTGGAATTATTTCCGTTTGAAGTTGATAAAAATGAAGCGGGGAGCTGAATACATGGTGAAAGAGCTTGGTTTGTATTTCTCTTTATTAGGCAAAAAAAAATAATTCGGTCTCTGGTCAGACCAAAGTTCCGGAATTGACGCGGCGATAAACCCAAGCTATATACAGACAAGGTGTACTATTTTGATTTTTTTGGTGTCCTCATGTACATGGTGTCCTCCATAATTTACCTTGGTGCTTTCGATCATTTGCCTTGGTGCAATTTCCCATTCCTCGGTGCTCTTTGGTAAAACAAATTGAGGAGGTGCGGAAATAGAGGGCGCTGTTGGAGCTACCGCGTAACATTTTGGAAAAAAAAAGATCGACGCGCATGATTAAAATCGACGCGCGCGCTGACCAGAGACCGACTTATTTTTTGTTTTGGCCTTATATTCGTTAAATAAACTTCTCTCTAATTACCTGGGAAAGATTGGTTAAAGAGTGAATTAAAGAGTCAACTTCGTCAAAAGTCAATGTTAAGAATTATCTCGAACTCTAAAGTTTCATGATGGGTGATGGGGGACTTGGCTACATATAGGCTGGACCCTAGTCTAGTCACTCTGGTCTCATTAAAATGCTTTGGTGATGTTTTGCCTAAACACATTTTGTTTCCAATGTTTCCACTGCACTCTACTGCGTGATTTTTATCTGCTTCATGATTTAATTAATTAGTAGTATCTGGTAGTTAATGAAGGATATTCAGATAGGGCCTTCAGTATTGGCTCTGCCCAATGCCATTACAATAATTCTTATCTGTGCTTCAGAGTTGGCTGGTCACTGTTTTCATAATGAGCAATAAAAACTTTCTTTAGACGTGAAGTTCCTGGTTTGCGGTAACGCACCACATGGATTGGTCCTTATTACGTGTGATTTGCACTGGTGTTATCTTTTGTAGTTTATTTTGCCTGACTTACCATCAAAGCAGTCAATCGGGTAGTTGTGGAGTATTCCACCATCTACAAAAATATCCTCTTCCTTCGACATTACTTTGTACCTGATGGGCATCATCACACCTTTAGATTAGAATAAGATAAAAACAGATAGGTCACTCAGTGTGATTCAACCGAATTAAGGGAAAAACAACATTTCGACCCGACTCAAAACCACAAAATTGAAAATTAATTTCAATCTCAAACAAGCCACAGGAATTATTTCGATGATGGGTTTATAAAAAGCGAGACGAGGCACGCCTTGTTCAGCCTGGACTCGACAGCTGCACTTCTGGACATAATACTCATATTTCATTCAGTAATACTCATATTTCATTCAGTAATACTCATATTTCATTCAGTCAGACAGACCATCTGTTGGTCGGTCTGTCAGTCGGTCGATGTGTCAGTTCAGGACATTTCACTCTTTATACGCAGATACTCGGTCTCTAATTGGTTGGTCCTTCAGTCACTAGACTGGCCCTGCGGGTCCAGCCAAAACCAGGTCCACAGTCTGCTGCAGGACTTATGGATCAAAGTTCAAAGACTGCGACAAAACTTACCCGGTACGGTTTCAGAAGCGCGAATGGCCAACCATATCGGCATATCGGGTGTCGTCTTCACGTGAAGATATTCAGCTCGCAAGCGATTTAATGACACAGTAGTCAAACACAGTTCCCGCCCTGTCTGTTCATAGAACTGTATGGGTAACATTTTTGGTAACAATAAATCACAAATAGCGAACCTCACAGAATAGGTAATGATCCAACTCGATTAATAATTGGTTAATACACTGCTACCTCTATGGACTGCGTGTAAAAGCACCCCCTCAAGAGTTACAAAGAGAGAGTTGGGAGGGACCACTGACATCACAACGGAAAAGACAATGGCAGGAATGGGCGCATTGTTCAAATTACTTTAATTAAGAAATTATTCTTGACTTCACGGGGAGTGTTCCTCCCAATGAGCTCATAAAAGTGATTAAAAACTCATTCACTGCTCATGTGCGAAGTCAATTGCAAACCGATACAGAGAGCAAGTTCGGGCGACCATTATCATGTTGCGGCCATCTTGATTTTCCCCGTTCAAATCAACGTAACCATATCGAGGCTGGAAGGAAAAAATAGCCTGGTTCCTTTCTGAACAAAGAAACATGATCATCGAGTACTGTTATTGGATACAGGGAACGTGACTGAAATGGTGGCAGCATACTAAAGGCATATTCGCTTTTTTCACACTTTCCGCCATCGGCATGCAGAGCCTCGATCTTGCAACTTTACACAAGAAATATATATATCAGACATACATACGCACGCCCACACCCATGTTTACGTTACATATTCAGTGTGGACATTCCTTTGTTTTCGTGTAGTTAAGAAAAACCTGTGAAAAAATCATTTTACTCACACTGTGAAACTCTTTCAACCCATTTTTTCTATGATTCCCTTCAGTGTTTCTCTTTTGTTGCCACAGATAAACCTGACCCCCAAAAATGTCTTCAAACCTGTTTCCAGAGAGGGGGAAACACTGTGCGGACGTGGGCAAGTCCACACAACGTCGCTGCTACCTGGTTTGTATGGACATCTTTTGTTCGGAAGTCCACACAGTGAATGTAATGCTTGTACACACGGACACACAGAAGGAATACGCGATCGCAATATCACCATGTATGGCTTAAAACCCAGGGGGATACAAATCGCCAACATCTTTAAATGTTGAAGAGCATGGGAAGAGCAGGAGTAAATATACTGGAGGAGTTAAGATTTTTTCTTAATCGATCGTACGGTTACCGATCTCCTTTCCCTATGCGTAGCCTTGGTTTTGTTTGCCAGTTGCTAAATATAATGTTCATCCCCTTAAACCCATTTCCACCGTCCCAATTTTGCTTCTATCAGCTTCCCAATTCGCTTTTAAAATCTCCATCCCGCTTTATGGGAGCTTCGTATGTGGCTTTCGCCCACACTTGGCTACCATTAGAAAGTGCGCATTACCGAATCAGTCTATACGATCCTTGCATTAATAAGATTTTACCTGCTTGAATGTGAGCTCTGGGTTACCGAATTTGTTCTGGATCCGATCCTGAAAATACCTCATCAGTTTGTGGGCTGGATTGGCGCCCATCTTGCGGTACAGGTTGATGCCCTGCCCAATCATACCAAACCTCGCATCTACAAAAACATTTAACAAGACAAGGAAAACATAGTAAAGCTGGACACAGAACTGACACATTTTTATTCAATTTTTGCGAAATGTTTGTCTGGAACTTCCCAAGTTAAGGTACTTTTGACTGCAAAATAGAGAGCAAACATACGCTGGGCGCCGACAGGCCTTGCTTGGGAATTTACTACACCAAGAAGAAACTAGTGGCATCATGTAGGCCTACCGTCTGAAATTTTCTTTCAAACTCTTAGGTCTCAAGACTTGTCTGATTCCCTGATTGTTGGCCCACTCAGCAGCTGTCGAACAACGTATATAGTTTGTCGAGAACTACCTATATTAAGACACCCTTTGACTGCGATATAGAGAGCCAGTACGGCTGGGCGTTGCAGGCCTTACTAAGGATCTACTGCACAAAAAGGTAAGTAGTGGCATCATGTACAACATCTGAAATTTACTCCAAAACTCTTAGGTCTCAAGACTTGTCTGATTCCCTTTATTAAGTTTGTCGAGAACTCCCTATCTTAAGACACCTTTTGACTGAGATATAGAGAGCCAGTACGGCTGGGCGCTGCAG
>JASAOE010000051.1:0-75000 GCA_029964075.1 Patiria pectinifera
GCACAGCTTTAAGTGTATGAAGCGTGCGAACTAGAGTGAAGCAAAATAATGGCAGCCGACGTCACACTTGGGTACTCTTTTGGAACTGATCGTAGAAATAATGTGGAGATCAAGCATTTAGAAATGTGGCTCCCAACTCGGTAGTCATGTAAATAGACCCTAGTCCTGGCGAAGACGGCCATGGCCTATGATATGTAAGCAGATTGGGGAAATAATTATGCAACTAGACTGCGTATGACCTCGAGAAACTGACTAACCTGCAGGAGCCTTCTATACGCGCGTAATGCGTAAACATCACGCCCACGATAATGAGTAGCATTTTTGTATATTTTAAAGGGGCACAAGGTCCTGAAATCCTAGAAAATTTCATGTTTTGGATTGTTTACTTAGCCTATTTCAAACATCTGGTTGATAGGAAACCAACCTAATGTCTTACCGTTCCCGAGAAAAGACGGAAAAAAACACCCGCTTGTTTACATCGGACACGACGGAGCACGAATACGTTTCTTTCGTGTCGTTCTCAGTGTACGATATACATGTTGTGTCTCTCGGGAACAGCGGTGACCAATCACCAATGCAAAAATAGTGGTTTCTTCAACGTCCGCAAAAGACGAACACTTCACGAATGAAACCCAAACAGCTCGAATTTATGGGGTCGCAAAAGTGGACCCCGAAGTTCGTTCTCGCACGCATTATACAAGAATTACACAAAAACGCCCAGTTTTGAAAGGATAGTTGTGTGGATGTTTATATCCTACTTTTAAATGTTATTCCCGATTAAAATCATTTCGTTCAAAGCGCGTTTTGTAGCCCAATTGGCCTGTTCCAGGACCTAGTGTCCCTTTAATAACAAAATGGGGTGCTGCGTAGCACTAATGAAGAAGTAAATGAAAATACAAATTTAAGTAGTGCTCATCAGTGATTGCTTTGCCGAATTTTCGGACATATTGTCCTTCTTCAGGGTGTAGCAAGGTTTGCAATGAGGAAACGCGGTGAACTGTATAGATTATTGTATTACAAAAACGTGGCATCGAAATTGACCTATCAAACTCTTAAATTTTGAATGAAATAACGTCACGCATGCTTAGACATATCAGACATTATACCCAATGATCTCTATTTTTCTCCATGGAGAATGGGTGATACTCGGACTACCAACTCGGAGGATTTCACTTCGCCAAAAAAAATCCCAACTTGTGGGTTTGTTGCGCATAGAGGCAGCTGGCTACATTTAGACATGGGCCCAGTGATTAGCAACTATTTTAGGGGTAGTTCGGGGGGAGGGAATATTTAAAAAAAAAATATATAATTTGCGGCTGTCTCTATAAATTGAAAAGAAAATTATCTGAGAGGTCGTAATCTTTAATTGCGAATGAAAAACACCTTGCCGCCTTGCTCCCGAGCGCCACATGTGGCGCTTTTTCTGTTCGATTTTGTGTTCTATGAGCGTGTATTTGGTGGAGTGGATTCGTTCAATAACAAACCAAATATAAACGGAAATTTTCAAAAATGTGTCACTTGACACATCTTTGGAAATGACCTTCTTTTATTGTTTTCTTTCAAATGAAACGCATCCCAGAAAGAATAATTTCACAGGGAGTTTAGTGTTATTAATTATCAGCGTCATTAATTATAATAGTGCATGTCAATAATTTGGTCGGTTACTTTTTGGATAGCTGCAAATAGTCCGCTCGACCTATAATCCAATTTTTTTTGTATACAAAAATGTCAGTTAAAAAACCCCCAACATCAATAAAGTTTGCTCAGCAAAGAGTCGAGTGATAACTTTTTCATAATACTTAATCTTTTTTTATTAAAAGAATAACGCATTTGACAATGTTACGGAACTCGAGGCAAAATATAAAAAGTAAATATTTAAATAAATATGAAAACTGTGTAGTTCTACATGATCATACGGATATTTCATCGTGTGCATGATGTTTTCCCTGTTAATAGGCCTATATTAAGTCCGTCAAACACTGGATGCTTCATATTCAGCCATTAAAGACAGATAAATGAAATTTCTGTAATCAATATCATGAATTTGCGCCCTAAAATTGCTCTATTTTGCAATGGAGCGCAGGCATCATTTTTGAAAATGTCGATGGGCCACAGGACTGCTTTTCCGGGGTGATCATCTTTGGATAGAATTTTTACCTTGATTATGAAATAAGCTTTCATTTGGTGGGTAAGTCAAACACATTGGAGAGTTGTGAGTATCTTAAAATCATTTTTGGAAGTACGCGTAATTATCACTGAAGTCTCTGGGAGTCAATTTGCAGGTCTGCTCCCCTAGAGTCAGATAATGTCCAGTCCCGTTGCATTTGTCTGTAATTATATATATTAATTTCTGAATTAATTTGCAACTTGTCTCACACGTTAACTCTCGTTTCTTTTACTTTCCAGTAACAATGCGATGGTCAACTCGTTCCGCTCTGGCAGGCCTGGCCGCTGGCTTCGTGCTTGGACTAATCCCATCCCTGTTCTTGAGCGATTTGGGGAAAGTTCGTCTTGAAAATAATCAGCTACTGGAGAAGTTGGAACGGGCGCAGTCCAAAGATCTATCCCGGGCCGTCACTCGCATGAGTGGGTGAGTTTACCTCGCTTTAAGGGATATGAGACGAATCTAAAGCAAATTTGTTTTAAAGAGGTCCATGCAATGTAATTTGTTTTAATGCAATCCTTGAAACTGCACCTTTGTATCCCATTTAACCCTTTTTTTCAATTATAGTTTTGCCATTTTCAAGGGTATGCCTTTTGTTTGTTTAATGAAACGAATTTCCATATCATTAGCAAAAGTGTGATGTCATTTCAAGCAGAAACCTCAATGTTACAGCTATTTCAGCATCAAAAGTTGCCAGAATATTGTATGTTTTGCTGTGGTAAATTTTATTTTCTTTGGCGATTCGTTGTTGAGTCAGTACACAGCAGTCTCACAAATCTCGCAAAGGTACTCAATGAGCAAAATGTTTGGGTTCACAATTTGAACAGAAAACCCCTGAACTGAATAAAGTCTTATTACTAGGTTCATGTAAAAATGACATCACAGAATAGTGTGATGGTTTCCCTTCTCAAAGTTGTCCGGAAAAGCATAGAATTTGTTTTTAGTGTTTTAAAATATGAGAAACTTCTTTTGCGATTATCTCAAAATACTTTTTTCAAATCGACACATATGTGGCTCTTCTTCAAAAAAACGGTGACGATTTTTTTTTTTTTTTCAAGTTTTTTTTGTTTCAAAAGGGTATTTTTTTGTTTTTTTTTTTTGTTAATGAAGCCACATCCATTAGCAATTTTCAATAAAATTAACCAAAAAACAGATGTCCAATAGTGTTCTGACATTTAAGAGGAGTAGAAAATTGCAAAAAGTGTTCCAAAGAAATGCTCATGTCATGGATCCTTGAAATATTTTCTAAAGGGGCATACAAAACTCTTGAGGGCGCTGTTACTAGTAGAAACGAGCTAAAGTCAGCAAAATTAATGACCACATAAGTTAAGTTAACATTAATTCCCTAGCTAGGCAAGACTTAAGGGTTGGTGCATAAAGATTGTTCATCATCTGGCTTTCTTCAGCAAAGAAAATGTGCAAAAAACCCCCGAAGAAAATAGACCACACAAACAATAAACCTTAAATTCTTACAAATGTTTTTACTCTAACCACGGAGCTTGTATCAAAGATAGCACCAATCTTCGGTCATGAATATGGACATTTCTATGGGCCTATTAAAAATCTGAAGACCTCTTAAACCACTCCAATACAAGACCAAAATTATGGTAATGACGTAAAGATGAATTTCATTATTCCATAACAAATATTAGTTTGCTAATAGGTCTTTTAAACCTTTTGCAAAATTCCTCTGGGATATTGCACGAGTAAATCGACGGTGACCAGCCATCTCCGGCCACCCTCAAGCTCCGCCTGTTATATCAGTTTCATGTGATAGCGTGAGCTGTTTTCATTCCTCCAAAAAAGAGTTGCTTTGGATCTAGATGTCGATGACTATCGGCAAAACAAACCCCAGATAAAGAGAGAACCCACAAAACAACGGAAGATCTTTCTGGACTGCGGCGCCAACGTTGCATCCACCGTTCAACTCTTCCGCGAGACCTACCCCGGAGGACGAGATTTCACCATCCACTCGTTCGAAATCGACGAGCGGCTGTCGCCGTATTTTGAGCCGTACGACAAGCACCATCTACACTGTCCCGTTGGCGTAGCTGGCAAAGACGGTTAGCAGTTTTGTTGTCCGTTATTTTTGAAAGCTGCAGCATAGGTCTGTTTGTACATATTTCACCCAATCATGCGCTACGACAAAAAAAAAAAAATCCTTTTTAATTGTTGCATGTTATCTCTTGATGGCGCTCTGGGTCTACATTGCGAATTTGGAATTTTGTGATGGGGATGTCAAGTTTAGTGCGGTTTATCCTTTACCGATGTAATTTTCAAAAGCACTGTGTGCTCAGTGTTGTACGAGGGCTTAATTGCAAGAAAAATATTTGAAAGCTTACTTACGGTCTGTTGTCATGGGCAGGCTGTAGCGCCCTCTAATGTCTGTTAACGGAGTCAATACCTAAAAACTCTTAACCACGTTTTGTTTTCGTTTACAGGCAACATGACAGCCTATTCTGAGATGGTATGGGGACCAAATAAGGGTCTCAATGCCGGAGCAGACATGCAGTGGGGAGGCGGCACGCTATTCGCGTTCGAATCCGAAAAGAGAAATAATAAAACAGGTACATTTTCATAACCGAAGTATTAATTCGTACATCTGCCTAATAAAAACCTAACATGATCCAACCGAAGACAACAGAACCCAGCCCAGCCCAGCCCAGCTCAGCCCAGCCCAGCCCAGCTCCAATTCAGCCCAGCCCAGCCCAGCCCAGATCAGCCCAGCCCAGACCAGACCAGACCAGCTCCAATTCAGCCAACATACCCCAATCCAATTCACTAAACCATCTATGATTTTTTTCCCTCAAAAATTTCATAAAATATGTCCTTAGAACTTTCCATTGCATCGATCATCTGCCTTGCCTGATCCTTGTTAACCCTTTAGGATTTAATGTGCATCGTACCCCGTCTGTTTCTTTTTTGTTGTTGTGTGTCTCCGATAGGTGGCAGCCGTAAACTTTCCGTACGGAAAACTATCCCGGTCATTGACCTCTCCAAGTGGATTGCGGACACATTCTCCCCTGATGATTACATCATCTTCAAACTGGACGTAGAGGGCGCTGAATACGACATACTGCGGAATATGCTGGACAACAACGTGTTTGCAACATACGTAGACAAGTAATTCATTCAAGAAAAAAAAAGAAACTGCGAAAGCATAACATTTTGAAAGAACTAAATATATCCAAAAATAGCCCCAAGTCTTAATTTTTTTTCTTTAAAGTGTGCTGAATATGCCCCCCCCCCCAAAAAAAAACCAAGCATGGAAGCCAATCGTTGTATTTTATCGTCATTCTAATTAAAATGTACAATGGGAGAACATCTTACAACTTTCGAAAAAAATCCAGGCAACTGTAACTGTTTTTTCCCCGTGTTTATATCACACACAAACACCTTTTGAAAATCCCTTTGATGTACAGGCTAGATTAAAACTCGAATTAAAAGCCTCGGACGTTTGAATGAACACTAGTTCCAGAAATCTTTGACAGTTGTTGGGGTACATATAAAATTGCTCCCTTCCTATATTACCCAAACGTAAAACTTGACATTTTCTAAACTGATACCGTCCCTTTCACTTACCCACACATCATATCCAATCGTATAATTCCTGCTTTTACTCCAACGTTATTTGCTTAAACCTAACGCAAATCCATTCTATCCATGAGTGTCCCAAGAGGAGCGCGCAAAGCCCGGCCGAAAAGAACACCCCTTTTTATTTTTCGAGAAGCTTCTTCTTACTGATTTGCACACCCTGGAGCGACACATCTTCTTGCACTCCACTCTCTTCATAAACCAACTCATTCAAAACTCACCAGGGCATATTTTCAGATTACTAAATTTGTTTTACCTGAACAGGTACTACGGCGAATACCATGACTACCAACCATCCGGCTGGGCACAGAAGGACAAAGATAAGATCCGCGATGACATTGAGAAATTGGACATGCATATGATATCTTGGGAGGGAGAAAGAAGAACGTACGGCGACATCGAGGATTTGAACCCTGTCAAGGTCAGGACTCTTTCCAGAGATGTAGCACTGGACATCCATTAACATTCTGGATGTGTTAAATTAGGGTATTCAAATTTGAGCAAAACTGCAAATTTGCCATCTAAATAAAGACCTTTGGCAACCAGTACATGCTGTTTATTCTTATAATGTTTGAATGATTTCGAATACTTTAATACAGGTCCCTTTTAACGCTCCTGGCAGGAGTGGCATGATCTACTCAAGTTGCGCCAGCGGCTCGGTAGCCGTGGTTGTTGCCGTTGGCATGAACTACAAGCGAGCACATGCGGTGGTGTCGACCCTGGCCGCCCACAAGCCCCTCGTCCCTACTACGCTCTTCGTCTACGGGGACTTCGCTCAGCTGTACCCAGAGGCAGTCAGGTCCTGGGCCGAGCATTTCAACATCGGGATCCGGGAGGACGGGCCTCAGCCCCCAGGCCACCTGCAGCAGATGCCCTCGGAGTGGGTCCGGCTAGGGCTGATAAGCACCATCTTGCGTCTCGAGGAGATCGGCATCGTGTCGTCTTACTACCTGCCATCGATGGAGGACAACATTATCCCGAGAATGATCAGACAGATTGCCAAAAGGGGATTGAGGATTGTGCAACCAGCAGTACAATTCCCGGGAAAGAAAGGTATTTACTTAATGGTCTCACTGTCTTGTGTTTCATGCGAGTCAATCACGAATCTTTAAGACAATACGACTATTCCTAATTACACTGCTTCAATACTGAATTTGGCATTTACCACGTGGTATTTTCAAAAGGGTGGGATTGATTCGGTTTTGGCTTTATTCGTGTTTGTGCATGGCTGAACCGATCGAGCCGATTCAAGCTGAGCATCGCATACTTTAAACCGAACCGACCCGAACACGCTGTATTTACCAAACCGAGCCGAAGTCGGTGTTATGGCGTGTCGCTTTTGGTTTCAGGTCGAGTTTGCCTAACTATATTCTTGGCTAAACGGTCCGGGATTAAAATTGGCCTCTTCTATCAGCTGATGCCTAATCAGCAATGGGTGTAGCTACGGTATACGCCTACGTTCATAGACCATAATTTTTGGTGGACAATAGAGTTGTAAACATAACTTGGAAGGCTTTTTCTGATTACAAAACTAAAAAATCAACAGTGAATTAGACTCAGTCTCATTATTTTAGTTAAGTCAAAGCCAGCCATCACAGGCCTTTTTTCCCAAGTAATATCTGCTTTTGTAATGTTAAGGTAACTCTGGTGGTATTGTCCATTGTATAGTCCATTGGTTTTGTGTTGTCCTGTTTGTTTGTCGTCTGTTTCTGAGTATTCCAGAAACTGATTTGTGCTGATGTACTGGTTAATTTTGAAGTTTTATGCCCAATCTGTTGGGTTTGTATGTTTTTATGTTGCATATTGAAATAAAAAAAATATAAAAAAATTACAATTTGTGGTGGGTGTGAGCACAAACAAGTGAATTACATGTTATTGGCTTAATCTCGCATGTTGTTGTTTACAATTTCAAATTGAGCTATAATTGAAGCGTGGAATTTCTGATGCCTGTACCCCAAAATTTCGTCGGATATATAGCGCCACCATTCACTCAAAAATATTGCTTTTGCTTGTCAATGTCATCAGCATTTGCCAATAAGCCTTTTCGGAGTTCCAACTGCTCATTCATAACCTGTGACAACGCGCATTATTTGTCTCAAATGGCCTTTGACATCATCGCGCCAATGACTTTACAAAAAGGCTGTTTGTGCATTGTGGGTACTGTCAAAGGGCATTTGAGACAAATAATGTGCGTTGTCACAGGTTAAGAATGCGCGCAGTTGGAACTCCGAAAGGATTATACATGCACGGCTGGCTCAGCTGTAACTGCTGAAGAAACAGACTTGCAGAAGCCCCAGGCAAGTATGGACGCGGTTTAGTCCTACTTTATTGATAAAAGTCTTTGCAATTTGACAGGGTCACCGGAGGAACTGACGTTTGATAACTACTACCGCCACCGTGACGTGGATCGCGTCCCCAAAGCACTGCGCCTCATCCACGATGCGCTCTTCAACAACAAAGGGGGCGTGCTTTGCTTGGAAACCGATCTATCGGACACCTACATGAACTCGGTGTTCCTGATGGATTATCTGGTAGCGACGTCGGGTTTCAAGCTGGTAGATTTGGAGGAGTGCATTGCAAAAACATCAATTCCTTAATGGGGTTTTGCCGGATGCTAGTTGTAGCTCAGTATACAGCGTGAGTAAAAAAACCCGAAACCCAAATGTTTTGACTATTGTTTTAGTGAAGTTCTGCATAGAGCACTTTTAAAATCTAGGATAATTATGATAGCCCAATTCATAAGCTTTCTGTTAGTACAAGAATCATTTAAATCACTTATGTATATTTTAAGTTACAGAATGCTAAACACAACCACCGTTTTAAGTTTCTGTCCACGGATCACAAAAAAGTTCAGCGTTCTTTCAGCAAAACGAAAACAAGTCACGTAGGCCTAATAATGTGTGTGAACTGTTTTCGTTTTGCTGAAAGAACGCACACCTTTTTGGCAATCCGTGGACAGAACTTTAAAATGGTGGTTGTGTTTAAAATTCCGTAACTTCAAAAATGCAGAATTGATTTGAATGATTTTTGCACTAAAATAAAGCTTATGAATTGAGCTATTATGTCCTAGATTTTCAAAGTGCTCCATGCAGAACTTCACTAAAACAATGGTCCCAACCTTTGGGTTTCGTTTTTTTTTTTACTCACCCCGTATGGCACGTGCACTCTAATTTTCGTCCGGGTCAGATGGACCAGAAATCCAGGTTTTATTTGGCTCAGCCCTTGTCAGGTTCAACAAGTGCGAGTGTACAATAAGCTCTGGCCGTCTTGCATGAAAGTCTTACATGAAACCTACACAGTTTTACACAGACCCATATGATCAGCGACCTCTACAGACACATTGGCGTGTAGCTCGGGAGTTTCCTTTCATAACTGGCACCACAAAGTGACGCTCACTCGCAAGTGGGTGTCAGTTCGTGAAAACCGCGTAATCACGAACTGACACCCGGTGTTGCGCGCGCACATCAGACACTGACGCAGAATGGTAAGATTTTCATTTTCACGAACTGACAACCACGTATGCTGCGGCAATACAGAACTGAGAAAACGGTTTGAAAGGTCTTACACGGATTTAATCCATCCGTATACTTGTGTGCTCACACAAAAAATAATTAAAAACCGTTATAATTGGTGACATTAAGGTCAGTGTCAGTTTGTGAAACCGAAAATGTACAGGGTGCGCCAAAGGCGGATGGGGGGGGGGGAGCAACAGGGGCCGCCCCCCCCCCCCCCAAAAAAAAAACCCAAACGAACCCAATTTTTTATTTTTAAACTTTTAATGGAAAAATTTACCTTAAATTTACAAATGTGCAGTGAAAATTGCTTGAAACATGCTTGCCACTCGAGTATCAACACAACTCCTTTTAATTTCTCTGAATTATTGGTGCATTTACTTTTTACTTTAATTTACTTTATTCCGTCTCATAGTACATGTAAAGTTAAAAAGATAAACATAGAATTCTTCTAAATAAATTAGGTATGTTATAACGATTCAGGTAAAACAATTACCAGAGATGAAGAGAACCCATAACTTAAAGCAAAGCTTGTCGAGTGCGAGTCCGGCCCCCCGAACAACAAAAACCAAAAACACAATTAACAAGGTACATAAATAGCAAACAAAAACGACTTTGTAGAAACATAGACATTTTACAAGAATGTAAATTACAGGGAATATGGGTGTGAATTATTATGTAAAGGTAAGTATTAAGAAAATTAATTTAATTTAATTTAATTTAATTTAATATAAACTAAGGTAAGGGGCTATATTAGATAATGATGCTATTAAAGGAAATAGTGTTAAAGAAAATGGCGTTAAAGTAAAATTGTTGAACAAAATGGTTGGCAACGTCTATAGTTTTTGACTTTTGGACCAAAAAGAGTCTTTTTGACCGAACAGGTATTTATGAATGGGAATAAATATGTGTTTGGTTGGAAATAAACACTCTGTTTAAGACCAGTTGGAGTCTGTCGTGCTGTTAATTACCATCCGGACTCCAACCGGTCTTAAACAGAGTGTTATAGTACCTCCCAAACACATTTTCTCCCCTGATCAAGAATTTTATACCAACAAGGGATAACGGGCCTTCAAGAACATGAATATTTGTTGAAAATAGATTGTTTGATCTTAGCTTTGAATGTAGAGATGGACGTCGATTTGTTAATAGATTCGGCAAGGGAATTCCAGAGTTTAGGGACTTCAAATTTCACACTTTACTTTGAAAAGGAGGTCCTTACTGATGGCAAATGAAATGGCCTGTGTATTTAAATGAGTATGCAAAGTTATTTTCCTGTGAAACATCCATGAAATGGATTCTGGGAGATTATTTTTTTTTGAGCTGAAACATACAAAAATACCAAGTTGATTGTAATATAACTTATTGTAGAAAAAGCGGGTCTGTATAGGCAAGGTAGCTAGTATGATTAATAATTCGTAGAACTTTATAATAAACGGTTGATTGATTTTTGGGAAGTGTTCCCCCACGCTAAATTTCCATAATTGGTGTCAGACAAAATTAGAGTGTTTTACAGAGATAAGAAAATATATTTAGGGACAAAGAACTTGATGCTATTGAGAACGCCGATATTTCTGGAAACAATTTTACATAGACAATCAATGTGATTGCCCCAGGATTATTTATTATCAATATATAAACCTAGAAATTTAGTGCATTTTGTCACAGTAATCTTGTGTTTATCAATAAGAATAATCTCTGGTAATGATAATAAAGACTACTAAACAACATACAATTTATCTTTTTTTTGGTTATATTTAACGAAAGTTTGTTGGTTATACCTAGTGTGATATCAATACAAGCTCAGAATTTACGGCGTTAATCAATTCATTAATGTTTCATTGCTGTTTTTGCAGTTCATGTTTGGTTGTTTCTCTGCGCCTTGAGCATCTAATCAAGATGGATTTGGCGTATTATAAATGCTCTTTATTATTATTATTATTAAAGAATAATTTTGAATCATCAGCAAATAAAATACACGATAAACACTGTGAGACATTGACAAAGTTATTCATATAATTTAGATTGGGATATTTGAATATAATTTACCGATAAATAAAGCCCAAGTTAATTTGCAGAGATTGAAGACGCTCCAAAACGTCTTTTTCAACGGCCAAATTTTGTTTCATTATGTCCCCTTCTCGGCAAGCGGAACTGCCAACGCCCACAGCCGGCTGCTGCTGCGGGTGCTGGACAGAGGATCGCTGACGCGGTAACGGTTCCACGCCACCACTCCCGAGAACTCGGTCTGTCCCGCGCGGGGGAAGTTCCATTCCCCAGATGTCAGGCCCGGATTATCTAATAGGAACAGTAGGCACTGTGCCTACGGCCTACCAAAAAATCGGGGCCTACGAAAATACCGCATGAATTTGTATCCTTGTGGAGACATCTCTCCCTTCAGTGTGATGTGCCATAAAACACTCACACACGTTTGTTAATGGTGTAAATCGAGGATTTACATTTTCGTCTTTCTCGTTCCACACGCAGAGAAAAAAGTCAAAAAAGTTTTAGTGTCTCTCTCTCACAGAATTTCCCATTTTTCCAACTGTGGCTCTACAGCATTGTGGCATACACAAAATAGGTCCTACGTATATAAGATTAACCGTATAAAGTTTGTCGCTCTGAAGCATGGTGCCAACCATGGACGTCGATCGGTGGGGGACGGGGGCACATGTCGTCCCACCCCGAGTATTTTCGAATAACAAATTGTTTTAGCCTAGGCCTGTTGTGATTCTATAGCTCTGAATAGCTGATTCAATGACTCCGAACTCGAAAATGATGTTTAGATTGGTGAACTTTTGCTAAAAACATAATTGGTTAAAGTTGTAAGAAATTGCCTCAGAGCGCACAACAGAGCATACAGAATCCATTCCCCGGGCCTTACGCGGGTCCCGAACCCAACGCCGTTAGGCTTCGCACTTGCATTACTTCTGATCAAGTACGCCTATCACCCCCACTTTTGAGAAGCGATTGATGCCCCAACAAGCTTGAGAGCTACCACCTATACCAGTTCATCCTGGCTAGATTTTGTACAGTGCTTTATACTGTAATAGCATCAACATGAATTTGGTGCCGATGCCTAGGGCGCAGTATAGGGCCTACGGAACACTGGTGCATAGGGCCTTCGAAAAACTTTATCCAGGCCTGCCAGATGTGACAGGGCCGGTCCTCTCCAAACGTTTCATATCCAAGAAATAACTTCACAACAAGACGATGCTACAACTCTACTACTAATTCTTTAATCAAAATCTTCTCTTACGCGAAAAATGCACGGAGAAAATGATGAAAATACAGAGCGTATTTTATGAACAACCTGCTCGACCTGCCGCTATTATAATTATAGAACAGAGGAAGAGAGCGGGGCACTATGGGTAGAACACGAGAGGGCGCTATTGTGTAAACTTTTAGCGGTAATACCTGCCGCTCTAGGGAAATATGCATAAGTAGATTGCTCTCATTTCTCTACAGGTTAGTATTCGTTCGTAGACCCCATGCACACTTCTCAGTGTGTGTGCGTGTGGGGTAGGCATTACATTCACTGTGTGGACTTCCGAACAAAAGAGGTCCACATAAACCAGGTAGAGGCGACTTTGTGTGGACTTGGGCAAGTCCTCACAGTGTTTCCCCATTTCTGGAAAACAGGTTTAGAGGCATTTTGGGGTTAGGTTTATCTGTGGCAAAATGAAGAGAAACAATAAAGGGGATCACAAAAAAAATTGGGTTGAAAGAGTTTTCACAGAGAAATATGATTTTTTTTTCACTGGTTTTTCTTAACTACACGAAACCAAGGGAATGTCCACACTTGGTATGTAACGTAAACATGCGTGACTGCGTGCGTGTGTGCGATCTGATACACCGTGCCCTCTGGAGACGTGTGTACTTGTATACGTCTCCACAGGGCAATTTCTATAGATGAATTCGTCTCCACAAGATTTTCACGAAATAGATATATGGATTGAACTCAAAATCTAGGAATTTCCAAGGTGGGTGATTTGTCGCAAATGGAAGAGTTTTAGAAAAGGGATATCAAGTCCAAATTTCAGCCAAGGAAATTAATTCGGGTTAAAATAAGAGCATTTTGAAACTTCAATTTCAAACTCGAAAACTTTACTACACGAGCGTGTGTGTGTTTGAGCTGATGATCCCTGAGTACATGTATTGGGTCTATTCTTGAGTGGGTGTGAGATCGGGTTTTAGTGAGAATGAGTCATAAAGCGAAATTAAAAAAAATAAAAATATTCACTTTCCCCTGTATTGATTGAAATCTCAATAAACATAGACAGAAAGTGACATCTTGTTTCTGTTACTTCGTTCACATTTCAATTGAAATCAGTTTTGCTGAAAGTTCCTCGTGCATGCTAAATACAAATCAGCTTCAATAAGAACCAGTCGATTGTAATTAGCAATACACGTCGCAAGACTTTTTTGACCGATGATGCACATTGTATTTCGCTGAGCAACCCTTTTTAAGTTCTGGCAGGAGCTTCTACAAGTCGCTTGGTGGTTGGTCGGTCTGTCTTTATGTGTGTCTGTCTGTCCCCGAAAATGGACCCCCAAAACCCTCAAATATTGGGCAAATCACATGCCGTCGCTGGTAAATCTTAGTTTAACGAAAGTTATCGGAAAACGGTCTCTGTCTCGAGCGATGCGCATACGCGTGTATATTGCATATGTCCCCGGAAATTGACCAAAAAGAGCCCCATAAGTTTCCCATAAAAAAATAACTACATACCAGATTTTGATTTAAAGAAAAAACAAACAAAAGAAACGAAATACTTAACAAAATAATTGTTTGTAACGATTCGTAGAGTTGTTTATGAAAATGTTTTAAATGGAGGCAACATAATGTGCAGTAATTAATGTTATACAATCACGTGGTATATATTACTGTGCACTCGCACTTGTTCTACGCAGCACGGCTCTTCTCGTCCATTTTTTGCAGCTCTATTTAGTGACCCGAGTCCCAACAACAAAGTTTTCGTGATTATAATATCAGAAATCAAACCAACAACCCAACAACTCAATAAAAACAAACGTGCCTTCCGTGCAGTGTTTGTTTTGATTTCAAACCGATTGCCAAGTTGAGACAATTGATCCGGGATCGACGCATCAAACCCGGATCTAAAATTATGCAAAAGGCACTGTTTCCTGTTCTTATCGTCGTTAGCAAAGAAAACACTAAGGAGTACATACATGTTCCTTGTACAGCATACTTGAAACAAGACAATTAATATAATTGTCTATTTACTACATGACCATGATGACATTGTATATTAAGATACACAAAGCTTGATAACCATTCCTGGTTCTTAGATACACTTTTAATTCAATAATTGTGTTCAGAAATAATGATAAATATATATGAAATACATGTACATGGAGTGGTGACTGTACATTCTGCATTGTGAAAAAACACATAGAACTACACATGGTTAAAGACATGTACATGTACGCAGAAAGCTTCATTTCGTACATCACGTGTCTGCAAAGTTTACACGAATACAACGATTCAAAGGACGCTAGAAAGCAGGAAGTCGTGGGTTCGAGTCCCACCCGAGTGACTTTTTCCAACTTTCACTCGGGAGGTAACACACTGAGAATACAGTGTTTAAAAACGTCGGTGAAGGCAAAACCTAATTTGATTTATATCACCCCGACGCAAAATTCCATCTTATAATAGTTTATGCGGTACCCGCTGCTATGTACATCAGATTCGAACCGGCCAACCGATCCTGTTAGCTCGGTGGTCGAGTGGTGGGACATCTGCACTAGAAAGCAGGAGGTCGAGGGTTCGAGTCCCACCCGAGTGATTTTTTCCCCAACTTTCACTCGGGAGGTAAGGGCAAAACCTAATTTGATTTATATCACCCCGACGCAAAATTCCATCTTATGATAGTTTATGCGGTACCCGCTGCTATGTACATCAGATTCGAACCGGCCAACCGATCCCGTTAGCTCGGTGTCGGTAAAAGCAGGAGGTCGTGGGTTCGAGTCCCACCCGAGTGATTTTTTCCAACTTTCACTCGGGAGGTAACACACTGAGTATACAGTGTTTAAAAAGTCGGTGAAGGGCAAAACCTAATTTGATTTATATCACCCCGACGCAAAATTCCATCTTATAATACGCTGTAAGATTGTCTGATATGGATCTATATAATCCTTGCTTAATACATACTCTCTTCCTGGACCTAATTTAATCGCCAGAAATGCCACTAATCCGTCTTATTTCAGGATGCATGGTTGTCACCCCTGATACTGAGTTCCTGACATTGGCGTATTCTCATGCAAGTGTCCGAATTTCTCATCGTCCACTCTACGCAAAATTATTTCTCATTGAGGGAAAGTCCCTCCGCACGCAATAGCGGTGTCACAGAGAAAAATCCCTCACGACAAACACACCATACACAACGGCGGTGTCCTATCATATCGGGACTCCCACACTAACACACCCTACTTAAGGAGCAACATTCAACTCTCCTCAGACTCCTGACGATGACTAGAGCAGGCTAGTCGAAACGTTGAGACCAAAGACAAGTTCTTTTAGAACTTAAAGCAGGACTGTTCTAATTATCAGAACTAAAAGTACTAAGCGAAAGTTGATAATAGGCAGGACAAGTTCTTTTCAGAACTAAATATCCACTGAACAGATTTTCCACATAGTGAACCGAAACAAGACCATGAATGTTGCGCGTCGGATTTGCCCTTAGAAGCCAATGTTGTTCAGCCGATATTTCGTGACCACATTTTGCAGATTGTAGGATTATATGCTAACCAATGCAAATAATCACGACGTGGTTTACTTATCTGATGATGTCTTTAAGACTGAATATCAGTGTCGAAGAAGAAAATGAATGTAGTTGCTGTCTTCGATTATCAGTTATCGACACTCTTGCACGGAGCAAACGCAACATTTCATGAGTTCACAATTTGCTGCAGCTTTATTGTATGAAATTCTACAACTGTCTGCATTGCCGGTCTCTCAATCAAAATTGACCTATCACGGTAGAATCGCGTTAGAATCGCGTCAACGCAGCTTGTGAAATATTGTCCAATTACATGACATAAAAATGGACGCGGAACGCGCAACATCTGAGACAAACAAAACTTAGCGTACACAAATTCCATAGGGTTGTTTAAGGGGCGTGGCTTACTCGCCCCTTTTTATGATGGCGATCAGTTATAACGGTGTTCATTTATTTTCGTATACAAACCAAATTAGATCGATATCATGGAGCTGAACTTATTCATGACAAATTCATTCAATAGCTCTTTAACGCTTTCAGTAGCAACGCGTTGAAGTAATATTTTTTTATTTCTCGTGTAGTCTTGCCAAATCTTCAGAGATGGTCTGCGTATCCTTTTAATCAGGAAATAACATTATTTCTATATCCTTCAAACAGTCATAAAACAATCACAATGCCAGCTGGGCCAACAAGGAAACTGAGGGCATTTGGATATGATTCATGTCAATTAGGCCTACTGTCACCATCAGATAGTTACAACAACATTGTTAAGTCAACTTGGACTTTGACTTAAATTTAACGAAACGTAGCATGCACGGGTCGTGACATCGACTATACGGAATGTATATAAAAGCTGTACTTAAAATTGCTTCCTCATTTTCCATCTTGCAAAGAGCAATGTTGGTACATGTTTTCAGTGAAAAAGACACAAGGAAAATGAGTCTGTGAGATATCAGTAAAATAAATAAGTACATCAGCTACTTGTCAGGGACGCCATGTTCAACATACGGTCAGGGAAATCCTTCTCTGTGACGTTTGCCATCCTCGCTTTTCTTGCCTTCAGATGCAAGTTCCGAGTGGCAGCTTTAGGTAAGCGAAATACATGTTATCATCATTTTCCAACAGACTGCTGAAGATAGTAGTTCATTATTTTCTGCAAGAAGCAAGAATTAAAACTAATCAAATTCATGTTGTTTATCTAAACAAGACTCTGGTGCATTTACTTTTCATTGCAGTTGTATGGCACGTTTTGGTGAACGAAAGTGATGCATATTGCCGGGATCGTGGTACCAAAAGTGGATCGTTGCTGTGCTTATCACTGTAGTCGTATCTCATATCGCATCGACATTTTGTTTCCAGTCTAAAAATTTAAGGTTTTTGTAAACACTTTCCAGCTTAGTACACTTGATGTTACTCCCCCCATCACCACCACGTTTTTAAAAGTACGCAGCCGCTACTTCAAAGCAACACTTAATACTGCGGGCTTGTAGTTGAATTACTTTCACGTCCACTTTGAAAGTGCTTTCTAAAATCAGTTTGTGTCTTTTTTAACGAGTTCTTATATTTACTTAACAAAGAAGCAATAAGTTAAAATTTTAAAATGTTGATAAGGGTGCAGCCATGATTATTGCGAAATGAACAAAGAAACGAACGGACAAACAGACATCAGACAGGCGGAATGTCCAACGGACGGACAAAAGATTAAAGACTTCTATCCGAGTTCAATATACACTGATTACAAATTATATCTGTTTCAGTACCAGTGCGTCTTATAGACGGTAGTGTACCGTATGAGGGACAAGTGGAGGTGTTCTACCAAGGCCAGTGGGGTTCGATATGTTACGACAATTGGGACCAAAATGACGCCAACGTGATTTGTCGCCAGCTTGGCTACATGATTCCTTCACCTTCATGGCATCAGCACTTTGGTGTAACACCAACTCCGATGATTCTAAACAATGTAGCTTGTACTGGTAGCGAAGAAAGTATTGATCAATGTGGTCACAGTGGATGGGGGAATGTTCAGTGTATTCATCAGAACGGCCCAATAGGTATATCGTGTCTCGAAGGTAGGAATACACATGTAAAAAAAATATAACCATTAAAAAACCCACTCCCATGCATATTGGGAACGCCCACCTAATCCGAACGTGATTTGGCCAGAGAAAAAAAAACTACCACCAATTAAGGCAGGGCAAGAGTTAAACGTCATGATCGTTTTCGAGTAACATTTTTGAAAGCAGAACGACAACCCTTGGGCCTAATGAGCCTATTTATATTGTTATTATATTGGCTTAAACTCTTTTTATGTACCAGCTGCGTAGCCAGTGATGTCAAAATACGGGGGAGGGGGAGTGGAGAGACAGGAATGGAGGGGGGTGGGGTTGGATGGTGGCGGCCAATTTCTGTTTTTGACTTTAGGACTAGGGGGCGACAATATTGGGGGAGGGGGCATGCGCCGCCAGACCCCCCCCCCCCCTCCCGGCTCAGCGCCGCATGGATATGGGCTTATAAGCCTACATACAAAAGGTAAAAGTCTTCTTATTTTAGAGGCGTGACCTAAACTGAAATAAGACATATGCCTAACATATTATGTGTGAATTGTCGTAATGTTTCTGTACAGACACGGAGATCCCTGTCATCACCTGCCCGGCCGATCAGACCATCGAGACAGATACAAACCAGAACTTCGCTACACTCAGCTTACCCGATGCAGCCTCCGCGTCTGACAACAGCGGGAAGTTCGAAATCACCATTGACGTGGATGGATCTACGCACCGTGTAAATGATATACTGAGTTTCAGTCTTGCGCAGTCTGTGCACACATTGCAGTACACTGCCGAAGATGCTAGCAAGAACAATGCAACGTGCCGCACGCAAATCACTGTCATAGGTAAGCAGTTATTTTCAGTTTTTACACCCGCAAACTTTCAACATCGAAAACATTGTTTTTTTTTCAGGTTGTTTTTCGAAACCATACTCCAAAAATTGAGTAGCCATTGCGATTTATCGTCACATTATGGTATCAAAGTTGACTTCCATGAGAACCTTAGAAATGAAAAGGGAAGCTACGAAAGCCCGTTAGTGCCAAACAGTTTTTGTTTGAATAATGTTTTTTTTGGGGGGGGGAATTTTTTTTAATTTTTTTTTTTTTTTTAATTTTTATATATTTCTTTTTTTTGGAAATTTTTTTTCCCGCTTTTTTTTTTTGATTTTTTTTTTAACTTTACGAAACGAAGGTTTGGTACGCGGGCATTGCCGTACTTCATGTCCATACTGTACATGAACGATTTCAGGCCATAGCGGAAGTGCCGTTTCTTGGTCCATGGTTTCATAAAGGCCGCGCAGTCTATTTTATTAACTTTTTAGTAGCCCTTACGTTAACTCTTTTTATGTACCGGCATTATCCAAAAGCGTAGAGTCTTTTTATTAAAGAGACGTGTTAGACCTCTTCAAATAAGTGATTGCTCATACACTAATCCTTCTTCTCTTTTTCTGTTACCTACCAGTTGTTCTGAGATAACCGAGATTGGTTAAAATCTGAACGTGGTACCAGTCCTGGTTTTGACGATCTTCGCTCATCGGTTGTTAAAATCTGCCATTTCTCTCATGTCTGCTCCTCTAGCTCATATTTTCAATTTATCTCTTTCTTGCGGCATCGTTCCCTTGAGTCTGAAAGTTGCTAAGGTCACTCCTGTCTTTAAGAGTGGCAACCCTCATGATATCTGAAATTACTGTCCTATGTCTGTTCTGCCTATATTCTCTAAAATACTTGAAATAATTGTGTATAATAGACTTTAAAAAATCCAACTTTATTATTCTCTCTAACCAACAATTCGGTTTCCGTCCAGGCTGTTCCACATACATGGCTCTCATTCACCTTACCGACTGCATATCTAGTTCTCTGCCCGATAAACTGTGTTGAATTACCTGGCTGATATGCAACAATATAGGCCTACTGTTGCCAATAACCTTCCCTCAGCCCGGGGAGTTGTCACTCATGGTGTTCCCCACGGCTCCATACTTGATCTTCTTTTCTTGGTTACATTAATGATCTACAAAATTCTTCCTCTTTGTTATCCTTTCTCTTATTTGCCGATGATACCATCATTATTTATCCAGATTCTTATTTTCAGTCTCTCACTCAAACTCTCAACTCTGAGCTTATTAAAGTCTCCTCTTGGTTCAACTTCAATAAAATGTCTCTTAATTCTGAAAAAAAAATGCAAATCCCAATGCTCACACTTTCTGTATCAATATTGACAACACAGTATAGGGGGTAGAAGAAAGATGGAGGAGAGCCAAAATTATTTTTTTTGCTAGATCCGATATGCCGGCCCCTGTCCTCTGACAAACTCACTGACTGTGTCACCGAGTACAAATAATACCCTTAACTGACACTTTTGGGTCCAGCACGGCTATGCATATCATGTTACTTTCGGGAAGGATCTCAAGCCGTATAGCGTTGGATGATGCAAGTAGGGGCTTAGGGACAGCCCCGGCCCTCTCATTTAAAGCTACAGTCCATCATTTGTAATTTGTGCATTTTGCTCGTTTGAAGCAACAAAAGAGTTCAAAATCTAATGAAGGATACTGAGCAACTAACCTGATGAAGTTTCAGCTAAGCTTCAGCTGTACATTCCGAAAAAAAACCCAGCATTCTAAGATCTCAATTTCAAATCCAAAGTTACTGAATCATGTTTGTTTTTGTTTTGACGCGGCGCACGACGTCGCGTCGCGCCGACAAATTATAACAACCGCGCGTCGCGCGCGTGTGTGTGCACGCTGCGCTGCTGACTGCGCGCTGAATACTAAAACGATACTACCTAATTGCCTTCTTCCGAATCACCGTTGGAAATCTTCTTTCGAAATTTCTTCTCGTTGATTACAAATGACAGCTTCCCAGAAGTTTGTTTTTCAACAATAAATACGCCAGTTACTTTTCGGATGGCTGCAAATGATGGACTATACCTTTAAGCCTTGAATACGTAGTCAATATCCCCAATAACCATGCAAAAATGGTCTGGGTCCAAATGAGCAATTTTGGATCATCGAGTAGTAGTCCTCCTAACAGGTATGGCGAGTTAACTACTAATGTAAATGTGTACGAAGATAATGGTATTTCCTTTCAGAAAATAAGCCGCCCGTCATTGCCTGTCCATCTAATCAAACCACCGAGACGGATACAAACCAGAACTTTGCTACGGTCATCCTTCCTCATCCTGTCTCTGCATACGACAACAGCGGATGGTTTGAAGTCACCATTGACGTGGATGGTTCCATGCATCTTGTAAATGACAGCATCAGTTTGAGTCTTGCGCAGTCTGTGCACACATTGCAGTACACTGCCAAAGATGCCATCAACAACGTTGCAAACTGCAGCATGCAAATCACTGTCATAGGTAGGCAGTCATTTCAAATGTTAACACCCGAACACTTTTCTGCGAAACCATACCCCAAAATGTTGCATTTGAGGACATCGATTAATCCAGCGGTTTTTAAAGGTTTATAAGCCTATACTAGTCCTCTTCGTATCGTCTGCATGCGATGCGCACGTGTACCAAACTTAATCGTGCTTGATACATTTTTTTTTAGAAATCACGTCACTTTTTCGTCGACGATCAATTAAGTACAGTTGTGTCATACGGTCACGTGTCCACTTTTATTCTCTCCTAACTAATCTCTTTGCGTCACAGATCTGACTCCACCTACTTTCACCACCGGTTGCCCGGGCGACGTTTATCGTCTAGTGGACCTCAGCATAGAATCAGTCCCCGTGGCGTGGCCTAACGTGACAGCATCAGATCCAAACTCGCCGTTGCTATGGAACCCTAGCCATCACCCTGGTGACATGTTCCCCGTCGGTAATGTTACCATGGTAACCTACACAGTCGCAGACCAAGACGGGAACGTTGCGTCTTGTAACTTCACGGTGGCAGTAACAGGTCTGTACTTATATCTCCAAGACAAAAACACCTACATTTCTGTTCTTTTTCATAAATGTACTTGGTTTTGTATGACTTTATAAGATACTTCATAAGAGATGCACATATTAAACATTGGGTGTCATCGTTCTCACTTTCAAGGGCTTAAACTCCGCTGTCCGGCCAATATCACAGCTGCCACTGATCCCGGAAGTAACGCCACCTCTGTTTCATGGGCTCAGCCCAAAGTGATCTTCACCGGCTCACCTCAGGGGCAGAGCACCAGTGCGATACGTGTTCATCTTGATCACGTGTCACTAGGGGACCACTTGATTGGCTCTGATGATGATGACGTCGATGATGACGATGACAGTGGTAGTGGTGATATATACTCCCGTGATGATGTAGGGACAACAATCCGGTTGCTGTCCGAGCACCACCCTGGAGAGTCCTTCAGTATCGGATCAACTCCTGTTTTCTACCGGGTAGAGGGCACGGAGATCGAATGCGATTTCCTCGTCATTGTCGAAGGTAAAAATACGCTGTTTCGGTTAGCAATTTTTTTTGTAGCTTTCCACTATTTGAGTGTGATGCATACCCCCATCTTTTATAAAAGGTTTAAACTGAACATAACATACCAAACCGTAATATGACACACTGGCCTTTAATTAGAGTTAATGTTTTTCCCATTTAGATAATGAGCCTCCTAAGCTTGACGACTGTCCAGCTGACGTCATCATCCCAGTCAGCTCATCGTCCAATCAGGTACATCACAGGTGGATTCCTCCAATGGCCTCTGACAACTCTGGTCGTGAAGTGGAGGTGACGTTCAGTTGCTCAGGAGCCACAACCAATAACTGCGACCAAGCTGGCAACGGAACCTTTTTAGTTGGAGATTCCACAATCACGTACCGAGCTGAAGATTCGTCTGGGAATGAGAATGTTTGCACGTTTACTGTGACGGTTACAGGTTAGTGTCAATTCAAACTCTAATATTAAATATTTTGATTTGGTTTGCTGTACAGATTTCATTGACTTCAATTACCTGCTTTTGTTCACTTTCATAGGCATGAGTAGAAACTTGTGCCCTCTAAGATTCTAACCGTCTATCTACGTGCATTGCTTGTGATGTGTTCCTCAATAAGAATTAAGATTTCTTCCTCAATTTAACAAACAGGATAGCTCTGCAGTTAGTCATAACTTTTTGGTCTTCTTTCTCAGTTGTGGAACTCGTTTGTCCAGCAAATGTTTTGGCATTAGCAAGTCCGGGTCTTAACAGTACAAGTGTGAGCTGGTCAGAACCGGATCTAACTGGATGGAACGGACCAACAAACTTCACCTCAAGCAACAATTCTGGTGTTGAATTGTTGATAGGAACTCACCGAGTAGACTATCAGCAATGGTTTGCGGCATACAACCTGCACTTCGAATGTTCATTCTCTGTTGTGGTACAAGGTGAGATATTCCGAGTATTTTAAGACTTAATTGGCAAAGACATAGTTCAAAGAGTTTGTTTGAACCCCTATCAAAACAATTCAAAATAACTGAGTGAGAGATTAGTAAACGCTTTGTCGTGCTTTCACAACAGGTCAGTGCCCAACCAACACAACCAATGACGGTCTGAGATGGCCTGTAGCAGTAGCTGGATCCACTGCCAAGTCTGTCCAACGATGTCCACTGACAACTGCAAATGGTTTGACTTTACAATCTCTCACAGTCTTTGAAACTTTCTCCATGGTTTATAATATTACTTGTTCTGCCTGATGTATCCAATCTTTCTTGTAATATTCGCGATAGTCTCTCCACCTCGATTTTTCCTTTTTTTTCGTTCGCTGTTTCTTGGCCGCAAGTCTCACTTATATCGCATTTATTCGCACAACTCAGTTTCTTCTGATCAAATGGTTTTGCTCATCTGAATTATTGCTTTTTGATCACCCTAAATGAAGCCGGTGAACCCGTAGCAGTCCGAAACTGTTTGAAGTTGGAGGCGCCTCTCTACTTCCGATGGGAGGAGCAGGAGACTCGTGGCTGCGGGGACAAGAAGGAAGTGTCTCTCAAAAACGTCGTCAAGGTAATTTGTTTTATCTCAGGACGTTAGGTAATTGATCCAAATTAGATGATGGCTCAATTTTCAAAAAGGGCATTCTAATATGGTGGCTCTTGCAGAAAGGTCCTAGTTTATGAATCACACTGCATGTGTTTACTTCAGCAAATTGTGAAAAACTGCAGGCAGATGCGGTGTTTTAAAAAGCTTAGATATGAAGATGTGACCATGAACCATATTCGTTGGCAGGTTGAGGTTAGCAAAGGCAATGCAGTCGAAGTGGCCGAGTTTCTGGCCAATCAGACGTCAGAGTCATCTAAGGAGGCAGAAGATGTTGCGGTGGTTGCCAGCATTTTGAAGAACATCGCAAAAGCAGGATCGGGGGACAAAGAGGTATGTTGAATTACCATTCCGGAGAGGGGACTTTAAACATGGTTTAAAGAAACAAAAGCGATATGGAACAGCGATATGGTAGAAATATATGTAACTGAAGTTAATTTTAATCATGATTTCTTGAAGGTGACAGAACTAGTGCTGGAGACTGTCAGCAATGTCATTATGAGTGTTGGGCCTGAAACTCCTGACTCCGAGCCCACTCAGATCGAGGCTGGTACCTCCTCAGCCATCATTCAGTCCGTAGAGACTCAAATCTCCCTGACACTTCAGCAAGAGGGTAAGGTCAGTATACGTCAGGACTCCATTCACGTGGAGGCGGTCAGTCTTGAGCCAAACCAGACCAGGAACGGACTCAGCTTCATGTCCGTGAAACAGTCCAATGTGACGTATCCTGGACAAGGGTCACCGCAAGAGGGCACCCTTGCCGGTACCGAGATCGAGACTTTGTACTCCAGTGTAATACCGGAGGATCTCGATGTCTTGGCATCGGCTCGGTTGCCTGGCAACATCACCAATTTGTTACCGTCCCCTAATGGTAAGTTCATCATGTGTGATCAAAGATTATGTGAATAATCGATATTTGATAAGATAAAAAAGAGGGTGGGGCTATGCGGTGCTTGCTAAAGTCTACTATGCAAGCAATGGTTAAAATCGTGCGTACGTGTGTCCTCAAGCAAGAGATTGACGCACTGCTGTTCCTTGTTGGATGACACTATGAAATGTTGTTTGTTGATAAGATTTTCGGGGGAAGTGAAAACCAAATATGAAAAACGTACCTCTTTAAACTATTTCTTCAAAATGTAGCTCAGCTGAAATCCAGTTTCCTGATCTACGCTGATGACACGTTGTTCCAGTCTGCTTCGATCAGAGAGCATCGAGGGGAGGGTAACTCGACTCGTAAGGTCGCTGGATCTGTCGTCTCACTGACTGTGGAGAATGTTGAACTTGTCAACCTCACAGAACCAGTCGTGATTGAATTCAAGGTGATCATGAGAATATACCTGTTTATCCAGAGTAGAATATTTCAGTATTAAATTAGGGCATATTCTTGCCAACTATAAACGTTAATGTCCATTAGGCTAATCATTTCAGATTTTACCCTCACTCAATGTTGTGTACCTTTTATCAAACTTCCAATTTTAAAACTTTATTAGGAGGAATCAAGCGAAGTCCAATGCGTGTCCTGGGACTTTGAGCTGGAAGATGGAGTCGGCGATTGGACAACAGATGGATGCGCGCTTGCTGAAGTGACCAATAAGACGATCGTGTGTAATTGCTCTCATGCCACCAACTTCGCAATCCTAGTGGTATGTATAGCTCAATCTTATTGTGATTCCAAACTTCTTACATAAAGCTTTTTCCATTTAAGAATGCGACAACTGAGGCTCAGAATAGACTGCCGCGGGAGTGACACTACTTTAAGCCATACGAAAAGGGAAGGTCGGTTAAGTCAGGAAAAGAAGGACATTTATCGGGAAAAAATACATTGGTCTATAGAATTTACATGATTTCCCTGCTTTAACATTCACGAAATGCCTACGTTCAATGCCAACAAGACACTTTATCTTCATTCGCTGAATGTATCTCAACATTTGTAATTAGGAGATCATTTTATTTTGTTGGATACATGTTGGATGCCATATCAGGAATATTGTCTGTATTGGTAACTGGTTTGTCGTTCATTTCAGGATGTGAAGGGCCAAGCACCTGATGATAAAGATGAAACTCCTGCTAAGCGAGCGCTTGATGTCATCAGCCAGGTTGGCGCTGCACTGTCAATCATAGCTCTGGCTATCACGCTGATTATATACTTAGCTATCAGGTAAGATCATTTTAATGAAACGATCAAAAAAATTAAACACAACCATGTTTCTCTGTAGCTTATTACTCATACGTTCCATGTGTTGTCTTGTCGCTGTAAGACAGTGTTAAAATTTCAACAACAACAAAATCTTTACCCTTTTGTAGGAAACTGCGAAGTGGCAAATCTCGTCAGATCTTCATCAATTTCTGCTTCTCATTGTTCATGTTGTACATCGTCTTTGTTGCCGGCGTCGACAATGCTAAGGTGAGCAATGTTACATAACGCAGGAAACTTTTCAGTTTAATTTAAGGGGCGATAGATGTGTGGAGCCACCAAGAAGTCAAAAGTGGCCAGGGCCGGTCGGTAAAGTCAGTTTCCATATCTTGAAAAGCACTCATTGTAACGTCCTTTGTAAATAGCATCTTGATTTTAAATTATAACAGTTATATCTACTTCAATTTAAAAGGGCTCCGGAGGTGGTTGTGTGTTCGTGGCTGCTTTACTCCACTACTTGACTCTGTCCTCTATGATGTGGATGGCCGTTGAAGCCAGGAACATGTACGTCAGTACGGTGAAGGTGTTCCCAGAAGACACGCCTCGATACATGCTCAAAGCTTGCCTCATCGCTTGGGGTAAGTTTTCTGTCTAAAGTCAAACGTTTTTTTCAAATGGAAACCAAGCAAAATCATTATCATCAGTTGAATCAATATTTGAATCAAGTTGAATCAAGAATACGATTTTAATCTCCCCCTTTTTAGGATCACCATTGATTGTGTTGATAATCACATTGGCTGCAGCATCACATCACTATGCCAACGAGCATTAGTAAGTAAATGATCATGCTAGCTTGTAGATTCATCCAATTAGTCACTATCTTCTCTATACCTAATTATTATTCTTATAGAGAAGTTCCCGCAACGTCGGCTTTGTCCCAAACTCCTGCTTACTTCACTGTATACTGGGAATTTAAGAACCTTCTACAATCTAAACTACTCTAAATTTTATTCTCTTATGAATATGATTTTTTACTCCTCAAGCAGACCTTGGACCCATAATGAACTGAATTCATGTCAGAGGTCTTCAATTTCTTAACACAAGCCGAATCTGGAAACAAAGACAAATTTTCGAAAATGTCCAAAGATTTATACAGATGCACTGTATTAAAGCTGGTACTACCTACCTAATATTCATCAAAATGATCATGAATATTCCTTCGTTTGCAGCTGCTTCCTTGAGCCCGGTCTTGTGCTGTACCTCGGCCTCCTTGCTCCAATTGGTCTCATCCTCCTCCACAACATCATCACCTTCATCTTGGTCATGCGCAGTCTCCTGAAGGTCAAAGAGGCATCTCGCTCCCAGCAGATCTCCAAACGCCTCCAGAATGCCGTGGGAATCTCGGCCCTCATGGGCTTGACCTGGTGTTTTGGGTTTCTGGCGATCAATGAGGCAGCCTTTGCATTCCAGCTCATCTTCTGTCTGGCCAACTCCTTGCAGGTGGGTTTTCATTCCATGGCACCTCATTTTGAGCGCGGTACAGCCACACTTACCACACTTTTACCAACTCTGTAGCAAGTTTCGTCAAACGCAGGCAAAAGGGGCACACACACAGGATAACTCCAGAGATACTCGAATTTATTCAACAAAACTCTGCGGTGAACTTGCCGCACCGCTACCAGAACATGAACTGCTGATTCCCAGCATAGAAAAACACAGGCAGACACAACTTCTTACATTGTAACAATTTAGCCCGCCATGGAGTACATTTTTAGGAACTCATTTCTGGACCGCGCGCTACTTGTAACAAAGGAACTAGGTCAGCGCAGTGTTAACGACGCACGGTCGGAGCCCTCCGTCGGCGGCTATAGTGAGCAAAAACAGAAAAAAAAATGCTATACAAACTGTCCGTAACACTCCATTTCTCTCTTGCTTTTTTCATTTTGTAGGTGTAGACCCTTGCTTTGTGGCTTGTTTTAAAAAAATCATGTAAAGTAGGGGCGGGAACTACGTACCAACATCAATTTTGTGAACGTACGGAGTCTCTTTGAAGTCGTAATTATTTGCTCCGATTGTAGGGCGTGGTTGTGTTCATCATGTTCTGCGCTCGACGCGAGGAGGTCCGCACCGCCCTGGCCCCTTACATGAAGCGCATCTGCTGCGGCCGGGAATGCCGTCTGCCCACACTGCATCCTGAAAAGTCCAACGAGTCAGAATTGGTGTCAGCGACGGCTCACACTCTACCGTCAGCTGGGCAGACTGCGGATATGGAGATCTCTGTGACAACACCGCAATAGGAAGACTACGTTGCAATTTCAAAGAAAGCCTTACCGTCAAGGTTGAACCATTCTTGTGTCGTACATTTGCTAAGTTATGGGGTAGTTGAGGTACCATTATAACAGGTAACGTAAAGCAGATATTGACGCCCTCCAAGCCCTAAAACGTCATGTTCTATGTTTGATAATCAATACCTTTTGGTGTTTCATTTTATAGAATGTTTAGCATATTTCATAAACTGCTTAGCATGTTTTAAGCTGTGTTTAAATTATAATTACTGCAAGGAATTTGGTAAATAGTAATGAAACACAGAGCTTTTTTTATAATTAGTTGATTATTCTCAAATGTATGACATTTGAACAATTTTACATTTCGACATGAAATCTGATCAAATCAACCTGAGTCAAGATGCAAAGAAGAGGTTGATTCGCGTGTATATTTCCTATGGCAAATATTTGTAATCGGAAACCGCTTCGTTATTTCACAATCAAAATACAGCATTTTTTGGAGTATCGATTAAAAATATCGAGTCTCAAATATTTAGCATAATTGATATTCTGCAACCTGTTAATGATTGCTACAGTTAACATACATTAAAACACTGTATATTGATATTTCTAGCGATATTTTCTTCTTTTTTTACCACTGGATGCCCAACTTGAAAGCCATGAGGCATACCCAATGCTGAGCAGATACGAATCCCTCAACCCATGAAGAAACTTAAATATGTGACCTACTGAGGCAAAATGAGGAATGTCTCCCAAAATCTTGTTTTGAGTAAGCGACGCCTGAAGTCGGATATATACTAAAATATGGATATATGTCAAAAATTAATCGATATTGATTGTTTTGTATTTTTGAGTAGCCAAGGTATCCAAGATTCAAACTATTCATTTTTGTTGGGGAAAAATACCAACAAAAGTGGAAAAGCTGAAGAACGTTTTTCACTGCCTTTGGTGGTGTAATGCGTGTCCTTTTTTCAAAGCCATTTTTTTTTTCGAAATGAGGTTAGCGAAACTTGGCAGGACACTGTTGAAGCTCCTGTGTCATATCTTTGGAATAAATTAAGCTACAGAAATAAATTTTGTTTCATTGGAAAGCCAATGATTTGTGCTTGAACATGATATGTACATATCATGAAAAGTCAAAGGTGGGGGTTATTCTTCATTATGCTTTGGCAGGTCAGATTTGCATAATTATATTGACTGAATTCGCTGCTTCGGCAGGTTGCATACAGTTATTACACATTGGTACAATATAACGAATTGTAAGTATTACCCAGCATTAGAATACGGTTCACATGTAATACAAATCCAAATTCGAAGAGGCTTAAGATTTTAAATTTTTAAATCGGCAAAGCATGTGGAGGACTTAAACAAGTTTATTCATCAGGGAATTAATGGGTGATAACTGTTAAATCGAAAGTAGGCCTGTACTAAAAAAAAAAGGGGTCATTAGGCCACTTCAGATAAGCCTGTGTAGACCTAACTTGTTCTTTGCACGCAGGATATACGGCACCAATTTCCTTGTAGATGACCATTTTGTTGGTTGTTATTTGTGCGTTTCTCTGGTTTTTGAAGCTATAGCCTACATCGCCCGGTGCATTTTAATTCACACTATTTCCGCATACCATTCCGGACTCCTTTTTTGAATAAAAAAAATATTAAAGGGACCATCCCCATTCTACACTATTTTCTGTACTGACTGGAGGTTAACCCCCCGGGACTATTCAACTTTTTTACCACAAATTCTTGATCGAATTCCTTCCACATACGGTCTGCATAACCATCCGCCACAAACTGCAAGACAGAATAAACAATAAAGACTAGTCAAGATAAAGTAAAAAAAAATGTTTGTTATTTAAAAGAACAAAGGGGCTTTTATTTGCATTATGGCGCTATGTCACTAAAGTAAGCTCAGTAGCCCGTTCGTGCCGTACTCCATATACTGTATAACAAAGTTGGAAACTTCCATAAAATATCGTTAGATTTCCGCATTCCCAAACCTCTTCCCAGTTTTCCTATAATATTGTCATGCACGTGGTGTATACGATGGGCCGGATTTAACCCATTTGCTGCTGCCATGTACGAGGCCATCCTATACAAAAGCACTACCTGGCTGCAGTTGACAGTGAGTCAGAGACACACAGGATAAACTTAAAGTCTTGCACCAGGAACTAGTGGGATGTAAACACGCATTTTGGAATGTGTATCCTTGTGGAGTCTTTTTTTTTTCGAGTACTAAAGTTCTCGAGTTTAAAAGTGTACTTGCTCTTATTTTAACCAGAAGTAACTTCCTGGGCCGACATTCGGGCTTTATATCCCTTACATAAAATACTTCGATTTGCGGCTGATCAACACACCTTGGGGAATTCCTAGTTTTTGAGTAAAATCCATGATATCTATTTCGTGAGAACCTCGTGGAGACATATATTCACCTATATAAATAGCTCTGTGGAGACGTGTACAATCTTTTGTTCCCTATTGTGCACATGTCCTCACAGGGTACCGTGTACCAGATCACATAAACAGCCGAACTTGCACCCAGCTGACCCTAGCTGTGGGCGCATGACTGACTGTTTTCTGGGTTTTTTTTTCAAAGCAGACGGGGTCCTAAAAACAGTCTGTGTTGTAACCATTTACAACTCTGTCAGGGCTGACCCTGAACGCAAGTCCAATGTCACGTTACCAGCTTTAACTTGTTTGGAAATACAACAAAGAAAATTGTTGACAAAGGTCGCTGCCAAGTCTTTGGCGCTCACTTTAATTTGTTGCTGGAGCATACAAAAATATGTAATTATGGGATGAATTTTCTTTTCATCGGGGTGATGATTGACGTGTCCAATGCTGTAAAAAAAGTGTCATTTTTATCGGTAATTGAAGTGTGAATTTCCGGGACCCGTTTAAATGTTGACAAAACCAGTCCCAATTATGGCTTTTGTTCACTTGACGAAAGGACTCGCACACTTATTGTTTCGATTTCATGTGAAAGACCATTTATTTTCAACTGCCAAGTACAAGTACAAACAGCCAGGGTGCGGACAGTTCTATTTCCTGTTCGCGACGAAGACTGTCCAGACGTTTTCTCTTCGAGTAGCCGTCTGTCCAGACTGCGCACGAACCATATCGTTGATTGGGACTGAAAAAGTTAATTCTGATAAACGTGACTGAAGAAAAGTCCGTTAGATTGTTCGACGTCTGGTTTAGCTTGTTTCGACATCTAGAATGGATGCTGGAAAGGGAGTGAACACATACCTGTTGATGGTGTTTGCCTTTCTGCTGGTTTCGATTGCCAAGTTTCCAGTCAAAGCTCAAACTAAAGGTAAGCCTCTTTTCGTTAAATAGTGTAAAACACACCAGCATTATATTGTCGAATACGATGAATTGGCCAGCGCTAGCCCCTTTAATGGGGGTCTCAGTATGGATAAATGTTGATATCCGTGCCACGTTTTTAGACTGTAGCTTTATCGACAATTGGGATTTTCGACTGAAATATTTTGGCGGGAACTATACTTTTGAAGAGTTAAATAAGACTAACTAAGACCCTAAAGGGGCTGGGGCGGAATGATACCAAAAACATAAAAAATTTCCGGCGCTACGCGCTGTGGAAACTGAATTTCCCATATACGTAGTGTATACAGAGCAGAATTACCATTCGTGCATGTAGATAATTAATTAATCATAATTCCAAAACCCTTTGACATATAGTCATGAAATTTCTTGGGTATGTTCATGATAAGTTGCTCTATGAATGTATCCAGTTTCAAAATTGTTCGTCTCTCGATGACCGAGATCTTAGGGGGCGGAATCCGCCCCCCCCCCGGCTGAGATATGGTCAAAAATAACCCGACCCTTTTGGGTTAAGGGTTTGCGTGGTGATGAGTTGTGTGGTTCCAAGAAGAACCAGTTGATTATTTAACTCGACGTTCTGAACAGTATGCTCTGTTCGCCATCAGCAGGCTGCCGCCCCTTGCTGGTGGAGTAGTTTAAGTAGTGGATGCTACGTTCAGTAGTCCGTTGAGGCGGGAGATTCTGAAACACGATGCTAAGTTCGGTGGACCGCTAAGGGAGAACATATCGAAGAGGAGAGAACTTAACTAAGAAGTTTTGAAGCATTTTAATTGATGCGAGAGTGTTAGGGGATTTACACAAGAGAACAAAGGCGATTTTTTTGGGAAGGGATGGATTTATTAGGCCTATAATTGTACAGGAAAATAGGCGAGGAACTTGAGCGCCACAAGCTTTAGCAGGTTGGGTCTGGACTTTATAATTGATTTATTGTTATATACACACGGGGGAATTTCCAAATTGATAACCAAAGGTATCGGTATCTGTACATTATTTTTACTGTCGGCTTCCGTAAACATTTCATTTCTTGAAGTATGAACATATCATTGTTTGAAGTATTGTTTGAAGTGTTCATTTCATCGATTTCATTGGGAAACTTTATTTGTTTCCGCATAAATATCGCACTGTGTACCAGTAGTACGCTTTGTACCTCAAGGAACAGAGATAAGTCAATGATCCAGCATGATTTTCTTGAATTCAAGGTAACTAAAATACTAAGTTAACAACATTTATTAGTGGAACTTGTTAAGAATACTGCCCACAGTTATTTGTATCAAAAAACAAAAGGAAAACCTGAGAAAACAACGCAGGGAAGAAAACTATAGCCAAAAATACAGCCAAAAAATGCACGAAATCAAACCTTCAAAAGACACTAAATGTCGAGAGAATTAAGACTATTGCTGTGGCATCTTTATCGTAGTTACCTGTTTTTGAAAAAAAAACCCCGAAAATGTGGTTCTGGATCTATTTACTTTTAGTTTTTTGGGGCACTAGATTTAAGCTTGAACTTCCCTACTGAGTCAAAGAAATTTCTTTTGGTTTTGATAGTTCGTTTGGTAGGCGGTTCGGACTCCATGGAAGGTCGAGTGGAGGTGTTCTGGAACGGTGCTTGGGGGACGGTCTGTGATGACTTGTGGGACCTACGAGACGCAACAGTTATCTGCCGGGAACTGGGTTTTGGAGAAGCTTATGCGGCTCCCCGTGGAGCTGCATTTGGTGAGGGAACCGGAGACATACTGTTGGATGATGTTCGTTGCACGGGTAACGAGGAGACGGTGTTTGATTGCCCGGCAAAAAAGGGATCGGGACACAACTGCGGGCATCACGAGGATGCCGGGGTTCGATGTAGTAAGTTGTTGACAACGGACTTAGTTTTTTTACGAGAACGAAAATACATTTTATATGAACACTATCTCCAATTCGGGTTTTATACTATTTAACACACATTCACTGCCTTTAACGCTTTCATAAACGAGACAGATCCAAACCAGAACTTCGCAACATTTACCCTCCGCAGCCTCTGCATCCGACAACAGCGGACATTTCGACATCACCATTGATGCAGATGGTTCTACACACCATGTTAATGGCATAGTCAGTTTGAATATTTTTTGTAAACTCTCCACACGCTTTACAATACACTGCAAGGGATGCTGGCGGCTATACTCGCAACTAGCCCCATAAATGTGGCCAATTTACTGGACTATCCCCGTAAATAAGGGCCACACTTGGAACATGTACCCGAAAATGTAGAACTTTGTCAAATTTTGAATTTCACATTTAGACTTTATTTGTAGTTTATTTACGCTTTAGAAGCGTACTCACCCTCTTTATAGCGATAAAAAAAAGTCCCGCCTTTCCCAGGCGTCTTTTTACGTGTAATTTCCAGGGTCGTTTGCCCACGTCGTCACCGTCACCACGAAGTAACTTTAACCCCCGCACAGTGGAAAATGTGTGTTCCGAGATAAAAGCTATTAAAGTTGACGATGTTTTGAAACGGTTATCTGAATATTGTTTTAGCCTCAAAATTCATATTTTGTTGCATTGTCTGGAAGCTGGGATCTTGAATGACACGTTAATGTATGATTTGTATTGAACAAAATAACTATTAATGAGTTATCAAACTAATTAACCATAAGTACACTTCGTGAAAACTCAAAAATCAGATAACGTTGTTTTCACGAAGTGACGCTAACCATGTGTATTAGCTATGGGCTCAGCGCTACTTCGTGAAAACGCCAGAAGTGAGTCGCACATATCACGTTACATTTGTGTTACTTTGTGAAAACGCAAAACCTGTTTTTGACGCGTAGTGTGCAGTCACTTTACACGCGAAAGAATGGTATAGTACACTTGGGGAAAACGCATTTTCCGGTTTTGACCCATTAAGTTGCAAACGTTCATTAATGTTAATTAATATTTTGACAAAACTAATTAACTCTGTGTATAGCAACTTCTTGAGGTGATAGGTATGTGTAATTAATCACAAATTAGGAAAAAAAATAATGAAATCACAAAATATCGATTTTTCGAGTGTCACTTCGTGGTGACAGTGACGACGTCTGCGTCGAAAAGATTCGTGCTCAGCATTCCCCTATGACTAACTCGCTGACTTGTGTCACTGAGTACAAATAATACCCTAAACTGACAATTTTGGGTCAAGCTTGACTATACTTATCATGTTAGTTTCTGGAAGAATCTTGAAAGGCGTTGGATGATATAAGAGGGGATTAGTCAGAAGGACCTCTCATTAAGCCTTGACTACGTATAGTTAACATCCGCAATAGCCATGGAAAAAAAGGTCTGGAATACTGACTTCAAGATGATTGAGTATTGCTACTGTCTCATCTAAAGCCCGGTTCATACTTGGCGCGAAAGCGAACGCGACTTTGTGTCGTCAGGGCATGTATTCGCGATGCGAATTCGCACAAGTTGAACACATTTCACCTCCGGCGAATTTCGCATTGAATGCTCCACTGACGTAAAATTCGTTTCGCATCCGCCTGTCAAGTCTGATATCTGGGTCCTGCCCCGAAGGAGATAGAGGAGGCTCCGGGTCGATCTATATTCGGCATCAACATGGGCCTACATGTAGTGTATTCCTCCTATGGGGTGAAGATATGGCGGGAAACCTATTTAATATAAATTGATGTGAAGGTTAATCATATTTTCTTTCAGATCCTGATCAACCGCCAGAGATTACCTGCCCACCCAATCGGACGATTCATACAGATCTTAACCAGAACTTCGCAACATTTACCCTCCCCGAAGCAGCCTCTGCATCCGACGACAGCGGACATTTCGAAATCGCAATTGACTTGGATGGTTCTACACACCGTGTTAATGACGTAGTCAGTTTGAGTCTTGCCAACTCCCCATACGTGCTGCAATACACTGCGAGTGATGCAAACAACAACGTTGCAACGTGCCGCACGCAAATCACCGTTCTTGGTAGGCAATTATCGTGTTACATTATATCACAAAATATAACTCATGTAATAAGATTATCTTTAAATGTATTCTTTCTAATTTTTGCTGGATCCGAAGTGCCGGCCTCCCGTCCTCTGACTAACTCACTGGCTGTGTCACTGCAGTACTGATCCAGCACGGCTATGCATATCATGTTACTTTCTGGAAGGATCTCAAGCCGTAGCGTTGGATGATGCAAGAGGGGGCTAAGGGGCAGAAGGCCCTCTCATATAAACCTTGAATACGTAGTCAACAATTTCCAATAGCCATGCAAAAATTGTCTGAAATGCTGACTTAAAGAGTATTGACAATGGTTTACTGTCTCATCTAACTAACTTAGTTCGTCAAGTCTGATTTCTGCATCCGTCCCCAGAGTTGTAACGAGTCACTGATTTTTGTGACTCGAGTCGAGTCGAGTCATTTTAAAGAAGTGACTCGAGTCGAGTCGAGTCATTAGGTCAACAAGGTCGAGTCGAGTCGAGTCACAGAGTGTGGTCGAGTCGAGTCGAGTCGAGTCAAGTATTTAGCTCGAGTCAATTCGAGTCACAAATATTTGAACACTATATAATAAATTACAATAAAAAGCAACAAACACAAGAGAGAAATACAAGGCACCAGTCTATTACGAAAATCCAAAGACATAAAGTATGCTGTATGGTACCCAACCAACAGTTTCCATTGCTAGCTCACGTCACAGACAAGAAGATGTGAAACTTCGGACTTATAACTGGTTTGGCTTCGGGTCTAGATTTTGTTGTTCGCTGATCACTGACAACGTCAAAACCTAATTGCATTATACAAAACTGTTTCTGATTATTTAAAGGTGGGCCCGTCCGTATCCATTTGTTTTGTGAAATCGGGACATAAATTTAGCCAGCGTTCCACCAAGAACTTCAAAATCGCCCGAAACCAATGATGAAACCACGGATTGAGAAATGCGTTTTAAGTCTGGTTCCGGGTTTAGCATTACATGCTATAGAACCACAAGGTGGGAGTCCGCAACACGGTGTATGTTTGTTGTATCATTATGGAGGAAGGAAAACAGACGGCCGCTGTATATGAACGTACATTATTCGCGAACATTAACGTGACGTGAACAAAAACTGGCAACGCGAACGGCGCGGCGTAAGTCATTGCAAATATTTTTCGCAAATAAGGTTTGCTTTTATTTTTTGGGACTCGAGTCTTATTAGCCTTCCTCGAGTCGAGTCGAGTCATTCTGATGAGGGACTCGAGTCGAGTCGAGTCATTTGCTCGCAGTGACTCGAGTCGAGTCGAGTCATTTACCCGTCGGGACTCGAGTCGAGTCGAGTCGCCAAAAAAAGTGACTCGAGTCGGACTCGAGTCGAGTCATTGACTCGAGTCATTACAACTCTGTCCGTCCCGCGAAAGGAAGAGGTCATGGCTCTGGGGATCAGGACCTCCTAAAAGGTGAGAATATGTCAGGTAACCTACAAATATATATTGGTGTCAATATTAATAATTTTTCTTTCAGATACTCAGCCGCCAGAGATAACCTGCCCACCCGATAAGACCATCGAGACAGATACAAACCAGAACTTCGCAACATTTACCCTCCCGGACGCAGCCTCTGCATTCGACAACAGCGGCCATTTCGAAATAACCATTGATGTTGCTGGTTCTACGCACCGTGTTAATGACACGGTCAGATTGAGTATGGCAAACTCCTCATATGTACTGCAATATACAGCGAGTGATGCAAACAACAATGCAACGTGCCGCACGCAAATCACCGTTCTTGGTAAGCCTTTATTGTGTTATATTAAAATAATTTACCACAAAATATAGCAATACTCTTAATGCATTACGATTCACTTTGAATATTCTTTTTAATATTTGCTGGATCCGAAGTGCCGGCCTTAGTTTGTCTATCTCTGACTAACTCACCGACTGTGTCACCGAGTACAAATAACACCCCGTAGCTACGCCGCTGGTTGTATGATGCAAGGGCTAGGAGGCTTAGGGACAGAAGGGTCATTTAAACCTTGATATATAGTCAACATCATCCCAATATAGCCATATACTGGTCTGGATTAATGATTTTTAAGCCGATTACAAATTGTTACTGTTGTCATTTAACTACATTAAGTCAACAATTCCGATGCCTGGATCAAGGGCGGATCCAGAACACAATTTTGGAGGGGGCCCCAAAAAAAAAATTGGTCCCCCAAAAAAGTGGGTCAAAAAAATGACGGCGTGGGGTTCGGGGCCCGCTTAAGGACCCCGAATATTTTTTGGATTCTAGATGCTCTGTGGTGCGATCTGAGGCAATTTCTAACCACTTTAACCAATGTTTTTTTGAGGAAAAGATGGTGGTGTACTCATTGCCTGCCTTTATTGCGATGTCACATAAAAAAAAAAAAATGGTTTCGTTTTTTTTTTGGGGGGGGGGGCATGGCCCCCTTTGCCCCCCCCCCCCCTGGATCCGCCCTTGGCCTGGATCCGACCCGAAAGGCGTGGGTAAGGGTCTGGGTCCAAATAAACAATTTTGGATCAGCGAGTAGCATTCCTCAGGATAACAGGTATGTACATTTTTATGAGGATTGATAGTATTTCCTTTCAGAAAATAAGCCGCCCGTCATCACCTGTCCATCCGATCAAACCACCGAGGCGGATACAAACCAGAACTTTGCTACGGTCATCCTTCCTCATCCTGTCTCTGCATACGACAACAGCGGATGGTTCGAAATCACCATTGACGTAGATGGTTCCATGCATCTTGTAAATGACAGCATCAGTTTGAGTCTTGCGCATTCTGTACACACATTGCAGTACACTGCCAAAGATGCCATGAACAACGTTGCAAACTGCAGCATGCAAATCACAGTCATAGGTAGGCAGTCATTTCAAATGTTTACACCCGAACATTTTTCTGCGAAAATACCTCCAAAATGTTGCATTTTTTTATACGTGATGTTCAAAACATCGATTTTTTCAGGACATCGATTAATCCAGCTGTTTTTAAACGTTTATAAGCCTAAACTCCTTTTCGTATCGTCTGCATGTGATGCGCACGTGTACTAAACTTAATCGTGCTTAATCGTACATCTTGCTAGAAACCCCGTCACTTTTACGTCGACGATCAATTAACACAGTTGTCATGTGACCCGGTCACATGTCACTTTTATTCGCTCCTAACTAATCTTTTTGCGTCACAGATCTGACCCCACCTACTTTCACCACCGGTTGCCCGGGCGAAATTTATCGTCTAGTGGACCTCAACATAGAATCAGTCCCCGTGGCGTGGCCTAACGTGACAGCATCAGATCCAAACTCGCCGTTGCTATGGAACTCCAGCCATCACCCTGGTGACATGTTCCCCGTGGGTAATGTTACCATGGTAACATACACAGTCGCAGACCAAGACGGGAACGTTGCGTCTTGTAACTTCACGGTGACAGTGACAGGTGTGTATACCTTTCTGTAACTATCTCATGTTAAACTTCATCAACTTGACTTTGAAAAACACCAAGCAATGGGATCATAACATTTTCATTATAGCTTATGCGGTGCTTAGGCCTGTTGAGATAGTGGAAATGCCATCCCGTTTCGTTATATATATCACTTATTGAGTAGCCGTATTTGATTTTATTCGCTTTATTTGATTCCATTTATTTGATTGCACCAACAGTTAAAGTGTCTAACGACAATGAATTAATCATTCAATCAACTTATGTTCAATTGCTCAACTGAAACCTGCCTGCCGACCAGTGGCGTAGCCAGGAATGTTTCGGGGGCTGGAACATTTCATGGGGGCGTCATGTAGATCAATGATAAGTTTTTTAGAAACTCAAAATCTCAGTGGGGGGGGGGGCGACTGGGGGGCGACAAGGTTTCATGGGGTTTAAGGTTTCTTCCTCAATTTCGCGAACAGAATAGCTCTGCAGATGCTTAGTCATAACTTTTTGGTCTTCTTTCTCAGTTGTGAAACTCGTCTGCCCAGCCAATTTCTCGGCATTAGCAAGTCCTGGCTCGACCAGTACCAGTGTGAGCTGGTTGGAACCGGATCTAACTGGATGGGACGGACCAACAAACATCACCTCAAGCAACAATTCTGGTGTTGAATTGTTGATAGGAACTCACCGAGTAGACTATCAGCAATCGTTTGCAGCATACAACCTGCACTTCGAATGTTCATTCTTTGTTGTGGTACGAGGTGAGATATGAGTATTAGAATACTTGGCAAAGATAGTTCAAAGAGTTTGTTTGGACCCCTGTCAAAACAATTTTTAAAACTTTTACAACAGGTCAGTGCCCAACCAACACAACTAATGGCGGTCTGAGATGGCCTGTAGCAGTAGCTGGATCCACTGCCAAGTCTGTCCAACGATGTCCACTGACAACTGAAAATGGTTTGACTTTAGAATATGTCACAGTCTTTGAAACCTTCACCATAGTCCAAAATGTTCCTGTTCTGCCTGATGTATCCAATCTTTCTCGTAATCTTTCCACCTCTTCTTTGTTCTTCCTATTTTTTCGTTCGCTGTTTCTTGGCCACAAGTCTCACTTATATCGCATTTATTAGCACAATTCAGTTTCTTCTGGTAAAATGGTTTTGTTCATCTGCATTACTACGTTTTGATGACCCTAAATGAAGCTGGTGAACCCGTAGCCGTCCGAAACTGTTCAAAGTTGGAGGCTCCTCTCTACTTCCGATGGGAGGAGCAGGAGACTCGTGGCTGCGGGGACAAGAAGGAAGTGTCTCTCGAAAACGTCGTCAAGGTAATTTGTTTTATCTCAGGACGTTAGTTGATCCAAATCAGATGATGGCTCAATTTTCAGAAAGGCATTCTAATATGGTGGCTCTTGCATAGAGGTCCTAGTTTTTGAATCACACTGTGTTTACTTGAGCAAATTGTGAAAAACTGCAGGCAGATACGGTGTTTTAAGAAGCTTAGATATGAAGATGTGACCATGAACCATATTCGTTGACAGGTTGAGGTTAGCAAAGGCAATGCAGTCGAAGTGGCCGAGTTTCTAGCCAGTCGGACGTCAGATTCATCTAAGGAGGCAGCAGATGTTGCGATGGTTGCCAGCATTTTGGAGAACATCGCTAAAGCAGGATCGGGGGACAAAGAGGTATGGTGAATTACCATTCCGGAGAGGGGACTTTATACATGGTTCAAAGAAAAAAGGGCTGTGGAACATATGGTAGAAATATATGTTATTGAAGTTTAATTATAATCGTGATATCTTGAAGGTGACAGAACTAGTGCTGGAGACTGTCAACAATGTCATCACGAGTGTTGGGTCTGAAACTCCTGACTCCGAACCCACTCATATCGAGGCTGGTACCTCTTCAGCCATCGTTAAATCCGTAGAGACTCAAATCTCCCTGACACTTCAGCAAGAGGGTAAAGTCAGTATACGTCAGGACTCAATCCACGTGGAGGCGGTCAGTCTTGAGCCAAACCAGACCGGGAACGGACTCAGCTTCGTGTCCGTGAAACAGTCAAATGTGACGTATCCTGGACAAGGGTCACCGCAAGAGGGCACCCTTGCCGGTACCAAGGTCGAGACTTTGAACTCTAGTGTGATACCGACGGATCTCGATGTCTTGGCATCGGCTCGGTTGCCTGGCAACATCATCAATTTGTTACCGTCCCCTAATGGTAAGTTCATCATGTGTGATCAAAGATTATGTGAATAATCGATATTTGATTAGATGAAAAGAGGGTGGGGCTATGCGGTGCTTGCTGAGGTCTACTATGCATGCAATGGTTCAAATTGTGCGTACGTGTGTCCTAAAGCAAGAGACGCACTGCTGTTCCTTATTGGAAGTGGATTTATGATGGAAATCTTGGCATAACCTAAGCCTCCGGAATTAGATTTTCATAGAATCTTAAAACATCTTTCAAGGGATGACACTATGAAACGTTGTTTGTTGATAAGATTTTCGGGGGAAGTGCAAACCAAATATGAGAATCGTACCTCTTTAAACTATTTCTTCAAAATGTAGCTCAGCTGAAAGCCAGTTTCCTGATCTACGCTGATGACACGTTGTTCCAGTCTGCTTCGATCAGGGAGCATCGAGGGGAGGGTAACTCGACTCGTAAGGTCGCTGGATCTGTCGTCTCACTGACTGTGGAGAATGTTGAACTTGTCAACCTCACAGAACCAGTCGTGATTGAATTCAAGGTGATCATGAGAATATACCGGTTTATCCAGAGTAGAATACTTCAGTATTGAATTAGGGCATATTCTTGCCAACTAAACGTTAATGTCCATTAGGCTTATCATTTCAGATTTTACCCTCACTCAATTTTTTTTATCAATCTTCCGATTTCGAAACTTAGGAGGAATCAAGCGAAGGCCAATGCGTGTCCTGGGACTTTGAGCTGGAAGATGGAGTCGGCGATTGGACAACGGATGGATGCGCGCTTGCTGAAGTGACCAATAAGACGATCGTGTGTAATTGCTCTCATGCCACCAACTTTGCAATCCTAGTGGTATGTATAGTTCAATCTTATTGTGATTCCAATCTTCTTACATAAAGCTTTTTCTATTTAAGAATGCGACAATTGCTGGCTCAAGGTGATAGACTGCCGCAAGGTTGTACCAAGCTTAAATCATTGAGCACATCACAAAGCAATTAAAAGAGAACCTCTTTCAGTTCGAAGGAAGAGTTACACTACTTTAAGCCATACGAAAAAGGAAGGTCCGTTAAGTCAGGAAAAGAAGGAATTTGATCAGAAAACAATACAATACATTGTTCTATAAAATCTACATGATTTCCCTGTTTGTACCTTTTTGAAATGCCTACGTCCAATGCCAACAAAAACACTTCATCTTCACTCACTGAATGTTTCTCCACGTTTGTAATTAGGAGATCATTTTACTTTTTAGATACATAGATGCTACTATGAGTATTGTCTGGATACGTAACTGGTTTGACGTTTCTCACAGGATGTAAAGGGCCAAGCACCTGACGATAAAGATGAAACTCCTGCTAAGCGAGCGCTTGATGTCATCAGCCAGGTTGGCGCTGCACTGTCGATCATAGCTCTGGCTATCACGCTGATCATTTACTTAGCTATCAGGTAAGATCATTGTAATGAAACGATCAGCAAAATTAAACCCAACCATGTTTCTCTGTATGCTTATACGATCCATGTGTTGTCATGCCGCTGTAAGGCAGTGCTAAAAAAGTATATATATAAACATTTTAACGTTTTTTGTAGGAAACTGCGAAGAGGCAAATCTCGTCAGATCTTCATCAATTTCTGCTTCTCGTTGTTCATGTTGTACATCGTGTTCGTTGCCGGCGTCGACAATGCTAAGGTGACCAATGTTACATAACGCAGGAAACTTTTCAGTTTAATTTAAGGGGCGATAGATATCTAGAGCCACCAAGAGGTCAAAAGTGGCCAGGACCGGTATAAAGTCAGTTTCCATACCATCATGAAAAGCACTGATTGTAACGTCCTTTGTAAATTGTATCTGATTTTGAATTATAACGGTTATATCTACTTCAATTTAAAAGGGCTCCGGAGGTGGTTGTGTGTTCGTGGCTGCTTTGCTGCACTATTTGACTCTGTCCACTATGATGTGGATGGCCGTTGAAGCCAGGAACATGTACGTCAGTACGGTGAAGGTGTTCCCAGAAGACGCGCCTCGATACATGCTCAAGGCTTGCCTCATCGCTTGGGGTGAGTTTCTGTCTAAACTCAAACATTAATATTAAATAGATACCAAGCAAAATCATTGCTATCATCAGTTAAATCAATATTTGAATCAAGTTGAATCAAGAATAAGATTTGTATCTCCCTTTTTAGGTTCACCATTGATTGTGTTGATAATCACATTGGCTGCAGCATCACATCACTTTGCCAACGAACATTAGTAAGTGAATGATCATGTTAGCTTATTAATCTGAGGGCGCTGTTTAGATTCATCCAATTACTCGCAACCTCTCTCTACCTAATTATTATTCATAAAGAGTTTTCGAAACGTCTGCTTTGTCCCAAACTTCTGCTTACTTCACTGTATGCAGGGAATTTAAGAACCTTCTACAATCTAAACTACTCATATTTTATTCTCTTACGAATATGATTTTTTACTCCTCAAGCAGACCTTGGACCCATAATGAGCCGAATTCTCCAGAGTCAGAGCCTCTACAATCTTTTAACACATGCCGAATCTGGAACAAAGACAAAGTTTCGAAAATGTTCAAAGACTTATACAGATGCGACTGTGATACATTATGCAGGTTATTAAGTATTGTATTAAAGCTGGTGTTACCTACCTAATATTAAAAAAATGATGATTAATATTTCTTCGTTTGCAGCTGCTTCCTTGAGCCTGGTCTTGTGCTGTACCTCGGCCTCCTTGCTCCCATTGGTCTCATCCTCCTCCACAACATCATTACCTTCATCTTGGTCATGCGCAGTCTCCTCAAGGTCAAAGAGGCATCTCGCTCCCAGCAGATCTCCAAACGTCTTCAGAATGCCGTGGCAATCTCCGCCCTCATGGGCTTGACCTGGTGTTTTGGGTTCCTGGCCATCGAAGAAGCGACTTTTGCCTTTCAACTCATCTTCTGTCTGGCTAACTCCTTGCAGGTAAATGGAGGGGGAGGCATTTTAACTGATTCAGGATGTCTATTACAACAATACCCAATTGGTCGGATATGGCCCATTTATTGGCCTAAAAGGATAGTCCTATACGACAGCACTGCCCATTACACAAGGTTCAGTCAGTCAATGAGTTAGTCAGGGAGTCAGTTAGTGATTGAGAAAGTAGTACAAAATGACACTACTGTAGTCTAGTCATCTCGATATTGCAAAAACTGCCTGATTGTGAAGTCTACGGTTATATAAAAGCTCGTTGAATTTTACAGAGCACGATCTGGAGAGTCTTATCTCAGGCATTGTTAAATGTTCACCCTTTCCGCTTGTTTTCTTTTCAGGGCGTGCTTGTTTTCCTCATGTTCTGCGCTCGACGCGAGGAGGTCCGCGACGCCTTTGCACCTTACATGAAGCGCATCTGCTGCGGTCGTGAATTGCACTTGCCAAAGCGGTCATATGACGTGGCCTTGGTTACAAGCACTGCTTCTCAATCCATCAGTTCCCCTTCTAGCAGTGTCGTCACCAAATTTGACGTGTCTGCTTCTGACTTCCAGGAGAGCGTGGTAGTCCTCAAGTATAAGACATATGACCAAGACATGTGAATGTTTTCCTTGAGAAAGTGAGGGGACTAAAACACTTAAATTGAATTTCATTGTTGACAAAATACAGGATTGAAGAACGCCATATCAACTATCCGGTTCGTTAGTAAAAGCGTCACGCACGCGCGTGCACCACTGATTGCTAGCGCCATTGGATAACCACTCCTAAAGTTGTACGGCGTTATCTTCCGGTTCCAATTCTTCCAATGCTACTTAATGGCAAGTGGGCGTGGTTTAAACTGAACTGACGAACGAACCGGATACATTTGACAATGGCATACAGCTGGTACAGAATGACAACCTCCAAGTAGAAATTCAAATTCAGTTGTAGCTTCGAGTCTCGACTGACTGATTAGCAAGGCATTTATCAGAGATATGAATGCGGCACATAAATAATAACTTTTTCGCTCAATAAACTTTTCAAAATATAAAATAATACAAAATATACCGAAATAAGGGAACAAATATATTACTCGACAGGCATTAAAGATTTATGCAAATTAGGCATATTTCCAGAAAGGAACGCCCTCATTAGAACATTTTTCCAGTATCTTTGGAGACAACATCAGGTCAGTGTAACAATATTTGCTACAAAATACATCCAGTTTTGCTTAAAATTTATAATTTAAGAAATCCATTTCAGAAATAACAGAGAAAGCAAATGTTGCATTTACATTTAAATGTTATTTTTTTTTTAGGCTTCGCAGTCAAATTTCTCTCACAATTTAATATTCTTTGTGTGGTCCTTTAAGCCAGCCAATGCTTGGTACAGTACTTCTCAGAATGATTTATATTATGTTACAAACGGTGTCCACACATGCTCCGGCGATTCTAGACAATTTGACTGGGAGCCTTCTTTCCCTTAGTGCCCTTTTCGTAACTCAGTTTCTCTGACTTGACTTACTGACCGATCAACCGACCGACCAACCGAACGACCCACCGACCCACCGACCTACCCACATACAAAATGTTCATTTTTTGTTTCAATCCAAAATCTGTGTTTTCTAACCAGTTTTCAAATAGCACTAAAAAAGGTTTGTTCGTTAAACACAGCGCATACAAAGAGGGCGACGAAGGAAAGGTGATTGTGGTCTTAGCAATAGCTCGGGAAAGGTTAGGATATCACTGCAAAACAAGCTAAAACCATGATTAAAAATGAGCTAAATATGTGATTGAAAATGAAAAATAATAATGGATGGATCGGTAGGCAACAAGCACCATAAAAAAAACCCCCAAAACCCCAACTTTTTCGCTCGATGAAATTTAAGCAAGATCAGAAATGAAGGGAGTTTGTCCTCTATACAAGAATTTCTTTGATTGAAAAGGAAAAAAGCTTACAAAATGCACCAGGTCTTGGAAAGGGAAGGCAGGGAAAATTATAACAGATTATGGTATAATATTGTGTATAAGCTTCGATACAGTTAAACAAAAACATATCTTATTCAATTATATATCTATACTTTTAACGTTGCTGAGTGTACCTATCAAAGACAACCTCCTAGCATAAAATGCTAACATGAAATGTTTCTACATAAACTGTGAAAAGTTGGCCATGCTTGCTTTGTCAGGAATTTTGTCACTCCTAGGCCTCCTTGCAAATTCGCAACAACCGCAATCAAATACCACGTATAAGTTAAAAAGCATGTACAAAATTCGCTGAATGTTTCATTAGGCCCCCCAAAAAAGTCTCCGGTTTCTGGTATGGAGCTTGTCCAAAAAGTGGTGCGGCGACGCGGCTTTTTGTTTTTGTTTACCTGACTTTTTTGCTTCAAATGTCGACTGATGACTGCAAATGGTGCCCGACTAAACTTAGTGCAAATATATGGGAGTCCAGAGAGGCCACATAAAGCTTATTCTCGATCATAACCCCATCTAAAAACACGTTAAAATTGTGCAGCAGCAGGATTCCAGTCAAACCAGTGAGTTTGGCGGTTTTGAGACATCATCTTTCATTAAAAAAAAAAATTCATTTTGCCGACGCGCATGGCTACGGCGACGCGCGCGCATACCAGAAACCGGAGACTTTTTTTTTGGCCTTATCATGTGATTACGAATTCTCTTGGGAACCGGGGGATGCGCGATCAAAACTCCTCCGACGAATTTTTTTTCTGCGGTACAATTGGGGAACCATATGCTTTTGTGTGGGTTGCCAGTTATATTACTGACTTAAATAAGGATACATGTATGTATAGGGCTAATTGCTATGTACACGCAGATTATTGTTGATGTTAGCATATACATGTATATATTATATATAGATTAGGCATACCCAAACTTCTTGTTTAACCATGCGAACAAAATGAAGATAAAATAGAATGAAATACATAGTAAAAAAGTAAAACCTATGTTTCCGTAAATGTACATGTACTATTAATGGTTATGCAGATAATACTTAACTGTAAAAAAAAAGATTTGATATACGAAGCCTCCTTTTATTGAAATTTTAAGTAGTACCCAGAATGATTGAATAACGTTCTTATGTAGCCTTATTACTTAAGGTTTCAATGCACTGTACGCAGATGATTCGTCAATTTCATTGTTCATTTAATGATTATACAGATAATTAATAATTGTAAAGATTTGTTATACGAAGCCTGTTTTTATTGACATTTTTAAAGGACCCATGTAATGTGATTTGTTAATGCAGTCCTTGTAAATGCAACTTCGTGTCCCATTTAACCCTAAAGGGGCCGGGTTATTTTGACCATCTCTCAGCCGGGGGGGGGGCGGATTCCGCCCCCCCCCCTAAGATCTCGGCCATCGAGTGACAAAAAATTTTTAAACTCAGCACATGCATAGAGCAACTCTTCCTAAACATGCCCAAGAAATTTCATGACTATAGGTCAAAGGGTTTTGGAATTATGGCTAATTAATTATTCATATGTATGAATGGCAATTCTGCTCGGTGTACACGACGTATATGCGAAAATTCAGTTTTCACGACGCGTAGCGCCGGAAAATGTTTCGCTACGTGCCAACCCGTGGTCCGATTTTTATGTTTTTGGTATCAAAAGATGCGCAAAGCTCGAGGCTAAAAAGTCATAACAGCTCGGGTCGCGAAAATTTTTTTTTAGAGGCTATCGCGGAAAATGTTGAGGGGGGGGGGGCGGATTCCGCCCCCCCGGCCCCTTTAGGGTTAACCTTATTTTCAATTTTCATTTTGCCATGTATAAGTGCATTTTGGTGTCTTTTTGGTTTTTGTGCTAATTCGAATTTGCAGATTTATGAGCAAAAACAGTGATGTAATTTTGGGCAGAAAAATTGCCATAATTTTGGATGTTTTGCTGTGTGTGGTAAATTTCTTTTCGTTGGTGATTAATTGTTGTTTCAGTACATGGCAGTGGGCTAATGAGCAAAGTTTTCTCCCAAAAAAAGTTTTTAATGAGCACATTTTGGGTTCACCGTTTAAACAGAAACCCCCTAAACCGAACAGTGTCTTCCTGAAACGACATCACAGAAACAGCGCCCTCACTTGTCCGCGAAAGCATGGACATCCTTTTTTAAATGTTTAAACGCAAAATTCTTACTTGCTACTCGAAATAAAATGACGTGTGGGAGTACCATTGTGCTGTCGTGTCCAAATATGCTATGTAGCATAGTGTGACTGGTGTGCGTGCAGTTCCTTGTCTCCGTGCGCCAACAAAAGAGGGCGCCCTTTTACCTAGCAACGACTTCCCATGACGGGACATTTCGCTGGTTGACGCGCACCGTTCCTTGTGTGTGACGCACGTACACCAGGGGACTCAGTTGTACTATGTACACGCAGTGCTAGTGGTGGCTGCGCGGCGTCGCGGCAAAATTGCAGTCAGGCAAGATGGCGTCAATCGGTCATCCCAACTGTACTTTCTTTGCCGGCGAGGGTACTTGTGAACGGAGCGGTATCCAGCGTCCGCCTCGCAACCTTGAAATCCTCGCCCACTCTTACATCATTGGGGTTGTGTGATTGGCTAGTGCGTGGCCAATTCTGATAAATTAAGTACGAGGGGGTCGGCAGCGTGCCTTTTGGTCGATTGAATTTAACTTGTGTGTTAAACTTAAGGCGAGAGCTTAGAAACAACTAGCCCTGTAAAATGTAGAAATTACCGATTCGTGCAAATTCCTTTTTTAATCACTTATAAAGACAAACTTCGCCCAAAGCATTCGTAAAAAGAAGAAGAAAACAAACGCAAATTAGCTTGTCCAATGTCAATTTGGAAACTGATTTTACCAACAATATATCATTGCTATCTAATGTCTACAAACAAAGTAGGCAAAGCTTCCGACGTAGACTGGCCAGCTGCTGTTTGGCATTGACGGCAAGACGCTCTGACTGACCCTCGCGTCGGCAAGCTTTTTTCAATATCGATCCGACGTTGGCCGGTACACGGCCCCGCCGACGTCGTTGCTTCGGACGTGTCGACAGTATCATTATCCCGCCGTCGTCGGTCAGATATACCGTAGACGTCTGGACGTCACAGCACCGACGTATAGGCATATGGCGGCAAGACTTATAATGACCGACATCGGCAAGACGTTCTTAGACCGACGGCCTTTTTAAAGGGCGTCGGTGCGACGTCTGTGAGACTAACTTGGACCGACCCGACCATTTACCGACTTTGCCGACTGATCGTCGACCAAAACCGACGTCGGGCCAACGTCAGTGTGCTACCTGGGAGTCCATTTCATAGTGTTCAAATGTGTGCAACAACCAGCTGCATGCATCTTTCGATGCATCTCATTTTTTTAGTCGTTCCTTAAATACTGCGTGAAACATCATAAAATTTTCATGAATTTTGACCAAAGGTTTATGTAGGGGACCCAATGATACCCTTTAATTTGTTGCATGTCCTTCATTGTCGTCCTTAGTTTTGTTCGTAACGATCTTTAATTTAGTACGTGTAGTTCATCACAAGTTTTAATCATTGGAAATGCGGGCCAAGGACCTTGAAATGTAAAAACATTTGTTTATTTTTGATCAATGTACTCTTTGTTGTAAATTTCCGAGGTTTGGCGGCCTGATATCAACTTTAGGTTTTTACAAAGGGTTTAGACTGTACTACACGGGCACATAAATACCGCCCCAAAACGCGGGTTTTGGCATCGCCTGCCCGACTCTTTGCAGGTAGCCCCAGTCTCGGGGCCTGACTACACTATACTGGCAGAATAAACCCCCTGAGGGAAGAGAACTGAAGCCCTGTGCACACTCGTGAACCTGCGTGCCTAGCCCCCTCCTTCCCCTTCCCCCTTACCACCGGCCCCGGTTCTCCACATTTACATGGATAAACTTAGTAGGTTTAAGGCAACTAGTTCGGGCCTTCGAAGGGGAATTCCCTTGTACTCGATGTTATTGAAGTAACTCTCAGTCAACAACCTGCGTGTGTGTATGTTGTTGATGTTGGGGGTTTTTTTCACCTCAAGCCTCCGCGACTATTCTTTTTTTCCCGTCAAAAGTTCTCGATCGAGTTCCTTCCGCATACCGCTCAACCATCAACCACAAATTAAACTGCGAGACATAATAAACAAAAAAGAAGGAAAGAAGAAAAACTGTTGGTTTGCTCAGTACAAAAGGGCTTATATTTGCAGTATGGCGCAATGTCAATAAAGGCCCTGTCACACTGTCTGCGATCTTATATGCGCTCTCACTGCATCCTTGAAAAATAGCTGGGGCGCAAAAACAACTACTACATCGCAGCGACAACTACATAGGTTGCCAGATGGGCGCCAGAGGGTCTTAATGGTCTTCGATGAGCGCAAAGGTATTTGAACACGCTCAAAACAATCGCAACACCTCTGCGCCCTGGCCAGGACGCCGTAATGACGCATCTCGGGCGCTGTGCGAGCGTGAATCGTGCGACATTGAAGTGGCATTGAGGCAGCCTATAGGCGCAAGGCAGTCGATGTAGTCTCCATGAGAAAGTAACTCGACTGCGATGAACTTGTAGAATAATTTTGAAACTGGACTGTGTATTGACCGTTTTGTCGTGGTATTTATACAGCGCAAGTGACGTCACATGAGCGTATTTTGGTCGAATAGAGAGCGCGACGCGAGATACTAGGACGTATCAACAGCGAGCAGAGCGTAGTGTGAACGCAGTGACAGCGCAGCGGCAGCGACTAGATCGAGTAATACGGGCGATTCCCAATAGTGCGCCTCCAAGAGTTTGCAACGCGTTGGCCAATCACAATGCGCGAAATCAGTCGACCTTTTCCAAACGCGCATTGGGTCGACAGATTTTGCGCATTGTGATTGGCCAACGCGTTGCAAACTCTTGGAGGCGCACTATTGGGAATCGCCCGTATTGAGCTTGACAGGAACGCATAGAGAGCGAGTTGAGCGCATCGTAAGCGCGGGAAGAGCACAGTATGAGCGTAGCTTGAGCTTCTTTGAGACAGAAAGTTGTCATTTTCTTGCGTCCTCGCTGCGATTGTTAAATTTATGAAATATTTTTGGTCGCCGTAAGGTCTCCTATGAGATCGCATATAATGTGACAGGCCATTAAAGAAAGCCCAGTAGCCCGTTCGTGCCGTGCTTCATACAGTTTGACAACGTATGAAACTTCTACAAAATGTCCTTTGATTTCCGCATTCCCAATCGTCTCCCCAGTTTTCCTATAATATTCTCATGCATGTGGTGTATACCATGGCCGGATGTGGCACATTCAATGGCGCTGTGAACGGGTAATCCTACACAATAGCACTGCCCGGCTTACAATCGACAGTGAGTCAGAGACACACAGGATAGTTGTTAAGTCTTGCACCAGGAACTAGCGCGATGTACACTATGAAAGCACTCCAGTTAAATTTGACTAAACCACTAAAGTCTATGTAGTAACCATTTACAACTCTGTCAGGGCTGGCCCTGAAAGCAAGTCCAATATCACGTTATCAGCTTGAACTGGTTTAGCCTTTAGTCAAGTCCCACGCACTTACCCGGACACGTGACGCACAACGGATGCTGACACGTAAAAAGACTAGCACGAGCGGCAAAGCCGCGAGGGCCTTTACCATCTCGTGGAGAACGCTTATGTTTTTCTTTACATTTGTCTACCGATTTGGTAGACATGCATAATGCATTACCCGTTGTGAATTGAACAATGAAAATGCAGAATTACTAACGTAAATCAGCCGTCGTCTGGCGCCAGACAGCACGTGCGCCATGGCGCGCTTGCTGTTGCTGGTAACCGCAAACCACCGTTAGATGATTGGTTATATTGCTTGATGTATATTACTTGAATAAATGAATAAGTGATTAGTTCCACGAGATAGTAAAGGCCCTCGCGGCTCCACCGCTCGTGCTAGTCTTTTTACGAGCCAGCATCCGGGATGCGTAATTACGTGACCAGATGGTCCGGGTATAGGCGCGTGGGACTTGACTAAAGGCTAGAACTGGTTTGGAAATACAACAAAGAAAATCGTTAGAGTTGACAAAGTTCGCTGCCACATCTTTGGCGCTCACTTGGTTGCTGGAGCATAAAAAATGTAATGATGGGATGATCTTTCTTTCCATCGAGGTATTGACGTGTCCAATGTTGGAGCTGTAAAACAAATTGTCATTTGTATTGGTATTTAAGCGTGAATTTCAAGGACCCGTTTGAATGTTGGCAAAACCAGTCCCATGGTGGCTTTTGTTCACTTGATGAAAGGACCCGCACACTTATTATTGTTTCGATTTCATGGGAAAGACCATTTATTTTCAACTGCCAAGTACATACAAACAGCCAGGGTGCGGACTGTTCTATTTCCTGTTCGCGAAGAAGTCTGTCCAGACGTTTTCTCGTCGAGTATATAGCCGTCTGCCCGAACTGCGCACGAACCATATCGTAGATTGGGAGTGAGAAAGTAACATTCTGATAAACGTGAATAAAGAAAGGTCCGTTAGATTGTTCGACGTCAGGTTTAGCTTGTTCGACATCTAGAATGGATGCTGGAAAGGGAGTGAACACATACCTGTTGATGGTGTTCGCTTTTCTGTTGGTTTTGATTGACAAGTTTCCAGTCAAAGCTCAAACTAAAGGTAAGCCTTTTATCGTTTAATAGTGTAAAACACACCAGCATTATATTGTCGAATACGATGAATTGGCCAGCGCCATCCCCTTTAATGGGGGTCTCAGTATGGATAACTGTTGATATCCGTGCCACGTTTTTAGTAGACTGTAGCTTTATCGACAATTGGGATTTTCGACTGAAATATTTTGGCGGGAACTATACTTTTGAAGAGTTATATAAGACTTAACCCTAAAGGGCCCGGGGGCGGAATAATATAAAAAACATAAAAATTTCCCGGCGCTACGCGCCGTGAAAACTGAATTTTCCCATAACGTATAGTGTACACAGAGCAGAATTACCATTCGTGCATATAAATAGTTAATTAACCATAATTCCAAAACCCTTTGACCTATTGTCATGAAATGTCTTGGGTATGTCCATGATAAGTTGTTCTATAAATGTATTTAGTTTCAAAATTGTTTGTGACTCGATGGCCGAGATCTAAGGGGGGGGGGCGGAATCCCCCCCCCCCACCGGCTGAGAGATGGTCAAAATAACCCGGCCCTTTTATAGGGTTAAGGGTTTGCATGGTGATGAGTTGTGTGGTTCTGAGAAGAACCAGTTGATTATTTAACTCGACGTTTCGAACAGTATGCTCTGTTCGCCATCAGCAGGCTGCCGCCCCTTGCTGGTGGAGTAGTTTAAGTAGTGGATGCTACGTTCAGTAGTCCGTTGAGGCGGGAGATTCTGAAACACGATGCTAAGTTCGGTGGACCGCTAAGGGAGAACATATCGAAGAGGAGAGAACTTAACTAAGAAGTTTTGAAGCATTTTAATTGATGCGAGAGTGTTAGGGGATTTACACAAGAGAACAAAGGCGACTTTTTTTTGGGAAGGGATGGATTTATTAGGCCTATAATTGTACAGGAAAATAGGCGAGGAACTTGAGCGCCACAAGCTTTAGCAGGTTGGGTCTGGACTTTATAATTGATTTATTGTTATATACACACGGGGGAATTTCCAAATTGATAACCAAAGGTATCGGTATCTGTACATTATTTTTACTGTCGGCTTCCGTAAACATTTCATTTCTTGAAGTATGAACATATCATTGTTTGAAGTATTGTTTGAAGTGTTCATTTCATCGATTTCATTGGGAAACTTTATTTGTTTCCGCATAAATATCGCACTGTGTACCAGTAGTACGCTTTGTACCTCAAGGAACAGAGATAAGTCAATGATCCAGCATGATTTTCTTGAATTCAAGGTAACTAAAATACTAAGTTAACAACATTTATTAGTGGAACTTGTTAAGAATACTGCCCACAGTTATTTGTATCAAAAAACAAAAGGAAAGCCTGAGAAAACAACACAGGGAAGAAAACTATAGCCAAAAATACAGCCAAAAAATGCATGAAATCAAACCTTCAAAAGACACTAAATGTCGAAAGAATTAAGACTATTGCTGTGGCATCTTTATCGTAGTTACCTGTTTTTGAAGAAAAAAAAACACCCGAAAATGTGGTTCTGGATCTATTTACTTTTAGTTTTTTGGGCACTAGATTTAAGCTTGAACTTCCCTACTGAGTCAAAGAAATTTCTTTTGGTTTTGATAGTTCGTTTGGTAGGCGGTTCGGACTCCATGGAAGGTCGAGTGGAGGTGTTCTGGAACGGTGCTTGGGGGACGGTCTGTGATGACTTCTGGGACCTACGAGACGCAACAGTTATCTGCCGGGAACTGGGTTTTCGAGAAGCTTATGCGGCTCCCCATGGAGCTGCATTTGGTGAGGGAACCGGAGACATACTGTTGGATGATGTTGGTTGCACGGGTAACGAGGAGACGGTGTTTGACTGCCCGGCAATAAGGGGATCGGGACACAACTGCTGGCATGGCGAGGATGCCGGGGTTCGATGTAGTAAGTTGTTGACAACGGACTGAGTTTTTTTACGAGAACGAAAATAAATTTTATATGAACGCTATCTCCAATTCGGGTTTTTGTACTATTTAACACACATTCACTGCCTTTAACGCTTTCATAAACGAGACAGATCCAAACCAGAAATTCGCAACATTTACCCTCCGCAGCCTCTGCATCCGACAACAGCGGACAATTCGACATCACCATTGATGCAGATGGTTCTACACACCATGTTAATGGCATAGTCAGTTTGAGTATTTTTTTGTAAACTCTCCACACGCTTTGCAATACACTGCAAGGGATGCTTGCGGCTAGCCCCATAAATGTGACCAATTTACTGGACTATCTCCGTAAATAAGGGCCACACTTGGAACATGTACCCGAAAATGTAGAACTTTGTCAAATTTTGAATTTCACATTTAGTCTTTATTTGTAGTTTATTTACGCTTTAGAAGCGTACTCACCCTCTTTATAGCGATAGAAAAAAAGTCCCGCCTTTCCAAGACGTCTTTTTAAAGTGTAATTTCCAGGTTCGTTTGCACATGCGTTTGCGTCGAAAAGATCACGCGCGTGCTCAGCATTCTCCCTATGACTAACTCGCTGACTTGTGTCACTGAGTACAAATAATACCCGAAACTGACAATTTGGGGTCAAGCTTGACTATGCTTATCATTTTAGTTTCTGGAAGAATATTTAAAGGCGTTGGATGATACAAGAGGGGGATTAGTAAGAAGGACCTCTCATTAAGCCTTGACTACGTATAGTTAACATCCGCAATAGCCATGAAAAAAGGTCTTGAATACTGACTTCAAGATGATTGAGTATTGTCACTGTCTCATCTAAAGCCCGGTTCATACTTGGCGCGAAAGCGAACGCGACTTTGTGTCGTCAGGGCATGTATTCGCGATGCGAATTCGCACAAGTTGAACACATTTCACCTCCGGCGAATTTCGCATTGAATGCTCCACTGACGTCAAATTCGCTTCGCATTTGCCTGTCAAGTCTGATATCTGGGTTCTGCCCCGAAGGAGATGGAGGAGGCTCCGGGTCTATCTATATTCGGCATCAACATGGGCCTACATGTAGAGTATTCCTCCTACGGGGTGAAGATATGGCGGGAAACCTATTTAATATAAATTGATGTGAAGATTAATCTTATTTTCTTTCAGATCCTGATCAACCGCCAGAGATTACCTGCCCACCCAATCGGACGATTCATACAGATCTTAACCAGAACTTCGCAACATTTACCCTCCCCGCAGCAGCCTCCGCATCCGACGACAGCGGACATTTCGAAATCGCAATTGACATGGATGGCTCTACACACCGTGTTAATGACTTAGTCAGTTTGAGTCTTGCAAACTCCCCATACGAACTGCAATACACTGCGAGTGATGCAAACAACAACGTTGCAACGTGCCGCACGCAAATCACCGTTCTTGGTAGGCAATTATCGTCTTACATTATATCACAAAATATAACTCATGTAATAAGATTATCTTTAAATGTATTCTTTCAAATTTTTGCTGGATCCGAAGTGCCGGCCTCCCGTCCTCTGACTAACTCACTGGCTGTGTCACTGCAGTACTGATCCAGCACGGCTATGCATATCATGTTACTTTCTGGAAGGATCTCAAGCCGTAACGTTGGATGATGCAAGAGGGGGCTAAGGGGCAGAATGCCCTCTCATATAAACCTTGAATACGTAGTCAACAATCCCCAATAGCCATGCAAAAATTGTCTGAAATGCTGACTTAAAGAGTATTGACAATGGTTTACTGTCTCATCTAACTAACTTAGTTCGTCAAGTCTGATTTCTGCATCCGTCCCGCGAAAGGAAGAGGTCATGGCTCTGGGGATCAGGATCTCCTAAAAGGTGAGTATATGGCGGGTAACCTACAAATATATATTGGTGTCAATATTAATAATTTTTCTTTCAGATACTCAGCCGCCAGAGATAACCTGCCCACCCGATAAGACCATCGAGACAGATACAAACCAGAACTTCGCAACATTTACCCTCCCGGACGCAGCCTCTGCATTCGACAACAGCGGCCATTTCGAAATAACCATTGATGTTGCTGGTTCTACGCACCGTGTTAATGACACGGTCAGATTGAGTATGGCAAACTCCTCATATGTACTGCAATATACAGCGAGTGATGCAAACAACAATGCAACGTGCCGCACGCAAATCACCGTTCTTGGTAAGCCTTTATTGTGTTATATTAAAATAATATACCACAAAATATAGCAATATTCTTCATGCATTACGATTCACTTTGAATGTATTCTTTTTAATATTTGCTGGATCCGAAGTGCCAGCCTTAGTTTGTCTATCTCTGACTAACTCACTGACTGTGTCACCGAGTACAAATTATACCTCGTAGCTACGCCGCTGGTTGTATGATGCAAGGGCTAGGAGGCTTAGGGACAGAAGGGTAATTTAAACCTTGATATAGTCAACATCATCCCAATATAGCCATATACTGGTCTGGATTAATGATTTGAAGACGATTGAGAATTGTGACTGTTGTCATTTAACTACATTAAGTCGTCAATTCCGATGTCTGGATCCGACCCGAAAGGCGTGGGTAAGGGTCTGGGTCCAAATAAACTATTTTGGATCAGCGAGTAGTATTCCTCAGGATAAAAAGTATGTACATTTTTATGAGGATTAATAGTATTTCCTTTCAGAAAATAAGCCGCCCGTCATCACCTGTCCATCCGATCAAACCACCGAGACGAATACAAACCAGAACTATGCTACGGTCATCCTTCCTCATCCTGTCTCTGCATACGACAACAGCGGATGGTTCGAAATCACCATTGACGTAGATGGTTCCATGCATCTTGTAAATGACAGCATCAGTTTGAGTCTTGCGCATTCTGTACACACATTGCAGTACACTGCCAAAGATGCCATCAACAACGTTGCAAACTGCAGCATGCAAATCACTGTCATAGGTAGGCAGTCATTTCAAATGTTTACACCCGAACACTTTTCTGCGAAACCATATACCTCCAAAATGTTGCATTTCTTTATATAAGTGATGTTCAAAACATCGATTATTTCAGGACATCGATTAATCCAGCTGTTCTTAAACGTTTATAAGCCTAAACTCCTTTTCGTATCGTCTGCATGTGATGCGCACGTGTACTAAACTTGATCGTGCTTGATACATCTTGCTAGAAACCCCGTCACTTTTACGTCGACGATCAATTAACACAGTTGTCATGTGACCCGGTCACATGTCACTTTGATTCTCTCCTAACTAATCTTTTTGCGTCACAGATCTGACTCCACCTACTTTCACCACCGGTTGCCCGGGCGACATTTATCGTGTAGTGGACCTCAACATAGAATCAGTCCCCGTGGCGTGGCCTAACGTGACAGCATCAGATCCAAACTCACCGTTGCTATGGAACTCCAGCCATCACCCTGGTGACATGTTCCCCGTGGGTAATGTTACCATGGTAACCTACATAGTTGCAGACCAAGACGGGAACGTTGCGTCTTGTAACTTCACGGTGACAGTGACAGGTGTGTCCCTTTCTGTAACTATCTCATGTTAAACTTCATCAACTTGACTTTGAAAAACACCGAGCAATGGGATCATAACATTTTCATTTTAGCTTATGCGGTGCTTAGGCCTGTTAACGTGTCTAACGACAATCAATTAACTTACGTTCAATTGCTCAACTGAAACCTGCCTGCCGACGTGTTGAAGGTTCCATTGATTTTGTGTTTGGTGAACACACAAGTCAGTTTGTCATCAGTTGTTGCGCCTCTCTCCTATGCAAGGATGGATCCAAGGGGTAGTTTGGGTGGTTAACCACCCCGACTGACCAATGATAATTACATTCGTATTTACATACTGAATAAAGACCAACATTTCCTGAAGTTCCATGAATAACAAAATCCCTCCATATTACAAATCTTGATCTATTGCTGCCAGGTGTTTCGTATGTTTATGCGTTGACTGCAACTCCTCATTTCAGAATTCAGAATTCGCCACTGATATATCCTGGACGGATTAATGATGTCTTAAAGAGGTTGTGGAAGGCTCGAAGACATTTCTGTCATTTTTCGGGTATATGTAGCCTAAGGTGTGATGAAATAAAAACGACTATTGTGTCTGTCATGAAATGAGTACAAAAGGTACTTTTGAGAGCTGTTTTTCAGGTCCTGTTTCGACCCGAACGTGCAATTTGTGTAAAAGTCGTCGTTGGGGGCAGCAAACAAAACATAGTAAATCGTGACGTAATAAACAGGACTTGTTTATACTACGCTGCATCGGGAGTACCTTTTGTACTCATTTCATGACAGACACAACAGTCGGTTTTTTTCATCACACCTTAGGCTACATATACCCGAAGAATGACGGAAATGTCTTCGAGCATTCCACAACCTCTTTATTACTGCCTGCTTTGGTTGATATCACCTCTTTTCCCTAGGAGTCGGTATAACTTGTCCGGCAAATATCACCGTCTCTGCAAAGCCCTACAACTTTGTCAACGTGTCGTGGCCTCCGCCAAGCCTCAGCTTTAATGGCTACGACCAAAATGTCACCGTCGTCAGTGATCATGAGCCAGGTCAAAGCTTCCATATCGGATCAACACTGGTGACAATCAGGATTCTTGAAGTGATGAGCGAATGTCAGTTTTTCATTGCTGTCGAAGGTGAGGAAATTCTGGATAATATATTGAAACAAAGTTGAATATTAACTGAGTGAGAAATTGTTGCAAAAAGAACATTCCAAACCGTGATAAGATAAATTGGCTACTAAATATAGTTAATACATGTATGTTTGTATCGTTTCAGACAACGAGCCCCCTACGTTTGATGATTGTCCAGCTGACGTCACCATCCCAGTCAGCTCATTATCCAATCAGGTACATCACAGGTGGATTCCTCCAATGACCTCTGACAACTCTGGTCGTGAATTGAATGTAACTTTCAGTTGCTCAGGAGCCACAGCCGATGACTGCCACCAAGCTGGTAACGGAACCTTTTCAGTTGGAGGTTCCACGATGACATACAGAGCTGAAGATGCGTCTGGGAATGAGAATGTTTGCACGTTTACTGTGACGGTTGCAGGTTAGTGTCCAATTCAAACTCTTTGTTTTGATTTGGTTTGCCGTACATATTCATTGGCTCCAATGATCTGCTTTTGTTCACTCTCATAGGCATGAGTAGAAACTTGGGCTAACTCGGATTCCAGCCGTCTATCCACGTGCTTTCCTAAATAAGAATTAAGGTTTCTTCCCCAATTTCACAAACAGAATAGCTCTGCAGGTGCTTAGTCATAACTTTTTGGTCTTCTTTCTCAGTTGTGAAACTCGTCTGCCCAGCCAATTTCTCGGCATTAGCAAGTCCTGGCTCGACCAGTACCAGTGTGAGCTGGTTGGAACCGGATCTAACTGGATGGGACGGACCTACAAACTTCACCTCAAGTTGCAATCCTGGTGTTGAATTGTTGATAGGAACTCACCGAGTAGACTATCAGCAATCGTTTGCAGCATACAACCTGCACTTTGAATGTTCACTCTTTGTTGTGGTACAAGGTGAGATATGAGTATTTGAAGACTTGGCAAAGATAGTTCAAAGAGTTTGTTTGGACCCCTATCAAAAGAATTTTGAAAATAACTGAGTGAGAGATTAGTAAAACGCTTTGTTGTGCTTTTACAACAGGTCAGTGCCCAACCAACACAACCAATGGCGGTCTGAGATGGCCTGTAGCAGTAGCTGGATCCACTGCCAAGTCTGTCCAACGATGTCCACTGACAACTGAAAATGGTTTGACTTTAGAATCTGTCACAGTCTTTGAAACCTTCACCATAGTCCAAAATGTTCCTGTTCTGCCAGATGTATCCAATCTTTCTCGTAATCTTTCCACCTCTTCTTTGTTCTTCCTCTTTTTTCGTTCGCTGTTTCTTGGCCACAAGTCTCACTTATATCGCATTTATTAGCACAATTTAGTTTCCTCTGATAAAATGGTTTTGTTCATCTGCATTACTACGTTTTGATGACCCTAAATGAAGCCGGTGAACCGCTAGCCGTCCGAGACTGTTCAAAGTTGGAGGCGCCTCTCTACTTCCGATGGGAGGAGCAGGAGACTCGTGGCTGCGGGGACAAGAAGGAAGTGTCTCTCGAAAACGTCGTCAAGGTAATTTGTTTTATCTCAGGACTTTAGTTGATCCAAATTAGATGATGGCTCAATTTTCAGAAAGGCATTCTAATATGGTGGCTCTTGCAGAGAGGTCCTAGTTTTTGAATCACACTCTGTTTACTTGAGCAAATTGTGAAAAACTGTAAGCAGATGCGGTGTTTTAAGAAGCTTAGATATGAAGATGTGACCATAAACCATATTCGTTGACAGGTTGAGGTTAGCAAAGGCAATGCAGTCGAAGTGGCCGAGTTTCTGGCCAATCAGACGTCAGAGTCATCTAAGGAGGCAGCAGATGTTGCGGTGGTTGCCAGCATTTTGGAGAACATCGCTAAAGCAGGATCGGGGGACAAAGAGGTACATGTATGTTGAATTACCATTCCGGAGAGGGGACTTATCACATGGTTCAAAGAAAAAAAGGGCTGTGGAACATAAGATTATGGTAGAAATATATGTAACTGAAGTTTAATTATAATCATGATTTTTTGAAGGTGACAGAACTAGTGCTGGAGACTGTCAGCAATGTCATCATGAGTGTTGGGCCTGAAACTCCTGACTCCGAACCCACTCAGATCGAGGCGGGTACCTCCTCGGCCATCGTTAAATCCGTAGAGACTCAAATCTCCCTGACACTTCAGCAAGAGGGTAAAGTCAGTATACGTCAGGAATCAATCCACGTGGAGGCGGTCAGTCTTGAACCAAACCGGACCGGGAACGGACTCAGCTTCATGTCCGTGAAACAGTCCAATGTGACGTATCCTGGACAAGGGTCACTGCAAGAGGGCACCCTTGCCGATACCGAGGTCGAGACTTTGTATTCTAGTGTGATACCGAATGATCTCGATGTCTTGGCATCGGCTCGGTTGCCTGGCAACATCATCAATTTGTTACCGTCCCCTAATTGTAAGTTCATCATGTGTGATCAAAGATTATGTGAATAATCGATATTTGATTAGATGAAAAGAGGGTGGGGCTATGCGGTGCTTGCTGAGGTCTACTATGCATGCAATGGTTCAAATTGTGCGTACGTGTGTCCTAAAGCAAGAGACGCACTGCTGTTCCTTATTGGAAGTGGAGTTATGATGGAAATCTTGGCATAACCTAAGCCTCCGGAATTAGATTTTCATAGAATCTTAAAACATCTTTCAAGGGATGACACTATGAAACGTTGTTTGTTGATAAGATTTTCGGGGGAAGTGCAAACCAAATATGAGAATCGTACCTCTTGAAACTATTTCTTCAAAATGTAGCTCAGCTGAAAGCCAGTTTCCTGATCTACGCTGATGACACGTTGTTCCAGTCTGCTTCGATCAGGGAGCATCGATTGGAGGGTAACTCGACTCGTAAGGTCGCTGGATCTGTCGTCTCACTGACTGTGGAGAATGTTGAACTTGTCAACCTCACAGAACCAGTCGTGATTGAATTCAAGGTGATCATGAGAATATACCGGTTTATCCAGAGTAGAATACTTCAGTATTAAATTAGGGCATATTCTTGCCAACTAAACGTTAATGTCCATTAGGCTTATCATTTCAGATTTTACCCTCACTCAATTTTGTGTACCTTTTATCAATCTTCCGATTTCGAAACTTAGGAGGAATCAAGCGAAGGCCAATGCGTGTCCTGGGACTTTGAGCTGGAAGATGGAGTCGGCGATTGGACAACGGATGGATGCGCGCTTGCTGAAGTGACCAATAAGACGATCGTGTGTAATTGCTCTCATGCCACCAACTTTGCAATCCTAGTGGTGTGTATAGTTCAATCTTATTGTGATTCCAAACTTCTTACATAAAGCTTTTTCCATTTAAGAATGCGACAATTGCTGGCTCAAGGTGATAGACTCCCGCAGGTTGTACCAAACGTAGACCATGGAGCACATCACAAAGCAAAAGAGTACATCTTTCAGTTCGAAGAAAGAGTTACACTACTTTAAGCCATACCAAAAAGGAAGGTCCGGTAAGTCAGGAAAAAAGGGAATTTTATCAGAAAAAAATACAATACATTGTTCTATAAAATCTACATGATTTCCCTGTTTGTACCTTTTTGAAATGCCTACGTTCAATGCCAACAAAAACACTTTATCTTCACTCACTGAATGTTTCTCCACGTTTGTAATTAGGAGATCATTTTACTTTTTAGATACATAGATGCTACTATGAGTATTGTCTGGATTGGTAACTGGTTTGACGTTTCTCACAGGATGTAAAGGGCCAAGCACCTGATGATAAAGATGACTCTCCTGCTAAGCGAGCGCTTGATGTCATCAGCCAGGTTGGCGCTGCACTGTCAATCATAGCTCTGGCTATCACGCTGATCATATACTTAGCTATCAGGTAAGATCATTGTAATGAAACGATCAAAAAAATTAAACGCAACCATGTTCTGTGTATGCTTATAACTCATACGTTCCATGTGTTGTCTTGTCGCTGTAAGGCAGTGCTAAAAAAGAATATTATATAAACATCTTAACGTTTTTTTTGGTAGGAAACTGCGAAGAGGAAAATCTCGTCAGATCTTCATCAATTTCTGCTTCTCGTTGTTCATGTTGTACATCGTGTTCGTTGCCGGCGTCGACAATGCTAAGGTGACCAATGTTACATAACTCAGGAAAATTTTCAGTTTAATTTAAGGCGATAGATATCTAGAGCCATCAAGAGGTCAAAAGTGGCCAGGACCGATGTAAAGTCAGTTTCCATATCATCACGAAAAGCACTGATTGTAACGTCCTTTGTAAATTGTATATTGATTTTAAATTATAACGGTTATATCTACTTCAATTTAAAGGGTTCCGGAGGTGGTTGTGTGTTCGTGGCTGCTTTACTCCACTACTTGACTCTGTCCACTATGATGTGGATGGCCGTTGAAGCCAGGAACATGTACGTCAGTACGGTGAAGGTGTTCCCAGAAGACGCGCCTCGATACATGCTCAAGGCTTGCCTCATCGCTTGGGGTGAGTTTCTGTCTAAACTCAAACATTATTTTTAAATAGATACCAAGCAAAATCATTGTTATCATCAGTTGAATCAATATTTGAATCACGTTGAATCAAGAATAAGATTTGTATCTCCCTTTTTAGGATCACCATTGATTGTGTTGATAATCACATTGGCTGCAGCATCACATCACTATGCCAACGAACATTAGTGAGTGAATGATCATGTTAGCTTATTAATCTGAGGGCGCTGTTTAGATTCATCCAATTACTCACAACCTCTCTCTACCTAATTATTATTCATGTAGAGAAGTTTTCGAAACGTCTGCTTTGTCCCAAACTTCTGCTTACTTCACTGTATGTAGGGAATTTTAGAACCTTCTACAATCTAAACTACTCTAAATGTTATTCTCTTACGAATATGATTTTTTACTCCTCAAGCAGACCTTGGACCCATAATGAGCCGAATTCTCCAGAGTCAGAGCCTCTACAATCTTTTAACACATGCCGAATCTGGAAACAAAGACAAAGTTTCGAAAATGTCCAAAGACTTATACAGATGCGACTGTGATACATATGCAGGTTATTAAGTATTATATTAAAGCTGGTGTTACCTACCTAAAATTCAAAAAAATGATGATCAATATATCTTCGTTTGCAGCTGCTTCCTTGAGCCTGGTCTTGTGCTGTACCTCGGCCTCCTTGCTCCCATTGGTCTCCTCCTCCTCCACAACATCATCACCTTCATTTTGGTCATGCGCAGTCTCCTGAAGGTCAAAGAGGCATCTCGCTCCCAGCAGATCTCCAAACGTCTTCAGAATGCTGTGGCAATCTCCGCCCTCATGGGCTTGACCTGGTGTTTTGGGTTCCTGGCCATCGAAGAAGCGACTTTTGCCTTTCAACTCATCTTCTGCCTGGCCAACTCCTTGCAGGTAAATGGAGGGGGAGGCATTTTAACTGATTCAGGATGTCTATTACTACAATACCCAATGGGTCGGATATGGCCCATTTTTTGGCCTAAAGGGATAGTCCTATACGACAGCACTGCCCAATACACAAGGTACAGTCAGTCAATGAGTTAGTCAGTGAGTCAGTTAGTGATTGAGAATAGTCTAGTCATCTCGATCTTGCAAAAACTGCCTGATTGTGAAGTCTACGGTTTTATAAAAGCTCGTTGAATTTTACAGAGCACGATCTGGAGAGTCTTATCTCAGGCATTGTTAAATGTTCACCTGCTTCGCTTGTTTTCTTTTCAGGGCGTGCTTGTGTTTCTCATGTTCTGCGCTCGACGCGAGGAGGTCCGCGACGCCTTTGCACCCTACATGAAGCGCATCTGCTGCGGTCGGGAATTGCACTTGCCAAAGCGGTCATATGACGTGGCCTTGGTTGCAAGCACTGCTTCTCAATCCATCAGTTCCCCTTCTAGCAGTGTCGTCACCAAATTTGACGTGTCCGCTTCTGACTTCCAGGAGAGCGTGGTGGTCCTCAAGTATAAGACATATGACCAAGACATCTGAATGTTTTCCTTGAGAAAGTGAGGGGACTGAAACACTTAAATTGAATTTCATTGTTGACAAAATGCAGGATTGAAGAACGCCATATCACCTATCCGGTTCGTTAGTAAAAACGTCACGCACGCGGTACAATTACGTTTCTGCGGTACGTTTCTGCGGTACAATTGGGAAACCCATATGCTTTTGTGTGGGTTGCTCGTTATATACTGACTTAAACAAGGATAAAGGGATTGAAATGTACACGCAGATTAGTGTAGATGCACATTATATATATCGAATATATTTTTTTTTAGGCCTACCCAAACTTCATGTTTAACCATGCGAACAAAATGAAGATAAAATAGAATGAAATACATAGTAAAAATGTAAAACATATGTTTCCGTAAATATGTATGTACTATTAATGATTATGCGGATAATACTTAACTGTAAAAAAAAATTTGATATACGAAGCCTCTTTTTATTGAAATTTTAAATACGAAGTACCCAGAATGATTGAATAACGTTCTTATGTAGCCTTATTACTTAAGGTTTCAATGCACTGTACGCAGATGATTCGTCAATTCCATTGTTCATTTAATGATTATGCAGATACTTATTAACTGCAAAGTTTTGTTATACGAAGCCTGTTTTTATTGAAATTTTTAAAGGACCCATGTAATGTGATTTGTTAATACAGTCCTTGTAAATGCATTTACCTTATTTTCAATTTTCATTTTGCCATGTATAAGTGTATTTTGGTATCTTTTTGGTTTTTATGCTAATCCGAATTTGCATATTTTAGTGTCATTTCGGGCAGAAAAATTTCCAGAAGTTTGGATCTTTTGCTGTGGTATATTTATTTTCGTCGGTGATTAGTTGTTGTTTCAGTAGGCCTACATGACAGTAGGGAATGTGGTCTGCATTCACCGTTAAATTTATATACTGCCCTCATCGTCAAGTATTTGCCACTTTACTTTATTTATCACTAGCTAGCTGCGGACAGCCCGCGGCGCACTCCGAAGGGGGCATAGAGGAACACCATAGAGGGAATTAGGATACAGATCTATTGCTGTTGCGCAATTCAAAATTCCCCACCACCGCCCCTAGTTACGCCCCTGGCCAGCTGCTGATAATGTCAGTATGTTGTATAGAGGTTTACAAGCAAATTTTAAAAAGCCCTAAGTTGTCCGGCGAATAGTGGCCCTACTTTTTTTTCCCTTTAAAAAAAAATAGAAATAAACCTTCCAGACAACAGTGAGAATGCTTATGACATTATCCTTATGGGTGTTTACAATTGGTCATTTATTGGTGACAAATATGAGGGGTGTATACGCGGTCTGTCGATCTGATCAACGTGGTTGAAAAAGTGGCACCGTTGTAGTACTTCACTGAATATTCCAACTTGCACCGAAGCGCCGGGTATCCAGACGCCGTTATTTCTACGCCTGGGATCTCTTTTAATTGGTGGTTAGTTTTAGGGAAATATGCCAGGGGAAATGCCAACACGTGATTTATGTATTTAATTAATTTCGACAAAAAGTAATGATTTTTTTTTTTCAAATAGAAGCCTAGGCTAAAGGATGAGATCGTGCAGCTCAGATAATGAGATCAATGAAAATGTTTAATAGCGCCCTCAATGATTAGTGTGATAAATGTGATCTGGTACCCTGTTCATTTCACGGTGTGCCAAGGGAAATCTTTTACTTAAAAGTTCCACGATAGTCGCCCCCTGAAAAAAACGCTGTCGTGGAATATAAAGCACTATTTTGACAACGAACGATAGACGACGCCATTTTGAAACTATAGATTGCAGACCAGTAAATAAATTTCCATAGACCCCAATGATAAATGCCCCCACTTCAGAAATTCAGAAAAAAACAACTCTCCAAGTTGTTCAAGACGTACATCAAATTAACGCATATTTCATCATCTTTCATTTTTTTCCAATTTATGGGGGGGGGGGGAGAGGGGAGGTCATCTCATGACTTTTGGGAGAAATTTTCATCCGAAGATGATTACCCCTTAAAATAGTCCTCAAGCCCATCGCCATTTTGAAAAACGGTGCCTACACTCCATTGCAAAATAGAGCGCTCCTAGGGCCCCAATTTCATCCAAATTGCACAGAAATACAAGCTAACGGTCCTGTGCACGGCCTTCATTTTTTTTTACAAACCCTCAAGTTCATGGCCCACAATATGCTCAAATACTGAAGATTTTGAGGGCACGGGGCCGGCGTAGGCAATTTTGGGCCAATTTTTAGGCCTGCACCCTGCAAACGCCGGTAAGTCGGGGAAAGACACGTGTCCTTTACTAAATTGTAAACCATTTACTATGTATTTGTCTTAAAATTAAAACGGGTTTGTGGTTGTGGTTATAATGATTTCAAAGTATCGTCAGAAATCGTTAAAAAGTTGCAAAGAGAATCCTTAAACTTTGTGATTATTGTAGGGTACTGCCTTTGGTCAAGCAAAGGACGGTGGATCTGAACGAATAAAAAACAAGGTACTTAGTACTAGTTAGTAGTTACGTTGGAAAGAATTGCGTACTCTGACTCCACTTGTTTCCAACAATTTCTAGCCCCAAAAAGTTGTTTCCTGTGTAATTATTTCTTTTACTTTCCCTCCTCGACTCTCACCCTCTCCTCTCATCCATTAGTCTTTACTTATCATTCACTAACCTCAGAGAGATCTATGATATTGGGATTCAATTCTCGGTCTCGCCTTTGAAACATACCGGAACTTACATAGGCCTTCGCCTACCTACCACCCTTATCCACTAGGCCATTGCACAAGCGCTTTTAAGTGAGGTGTCTTTGGCCGTATTTTAATGTGCCCATTGAAATAAGATCAATGAATGTTAAAGGGAATATACATCATTTGCTTTTGCTGTAATTTTCAGAAATGGATGGAATTGGGGGGTTGGAAATATATAGCAAATATAGTTACACTGACTTTTTTGAGGTTTTGGGTTCAAAAATGCTATAAAAACCAAGAAAAACAATCATTTTCCTGTAGTCTGGTTCCCCAACTCCATTTAAGAAGAAACAGAGCAGTTTACATACATTGGGGAAACGGTAAGGTCAGGGAACCAGTCTAGCTGGCTTGTACCCGTTCATAGGTGTTTAATCGATTGCAAACAAGTGCGATGGTCAATTGGGGCCAGTATTTGAAAAAAAGCCAGTTTTTTCCAACGCTGGTCGGTCGATCAGCGTTGGAAATTGATACAAAAATACCACTTTTCTTAAAAATGACAGTATACCAGGTGCCATGATTTTACAGGATGCTTTACACTGTCATTCACTAACAGTCCAGCAAGGTATTTCAAAATGATTTGGTAGTTTTATTTTTTGATGTTTGCAAATGTTGTATTTTCCCTTTAAATAAACTAAATGTTTAAGATAAATGAATTATTCATATGATGAGACATATTGCACTTTCATTGGTTCGTCGATATGTATGCGCACTACAAACTAGACTCTCAAAATGGCTGTCTCCAGCGTGTGATGTCCAACGATAATGTGCATCCAAAATGTGCTACAAAAACACATTTTTTTTCACGACATATATTCGCATTTCCAGAGTTTCCTTTGTTTGTCTTCAATGAAATCACAACGTCAGGTGGACACTGATGTGTTTGGCGGCAGATAAGGCCAAAAAAAAAAAAAAAAATGTTTAGCGTAAATTGAAATGTCCATGTAAGGTAACGTTCGGAGTATAGCCCATGCGCCGCGTGAAATAGCGCCCTCAGGCGAAGAGCGCTCGAAACGTGTTTATTTGGGTTCCGCTCATAAGTCCGACGCCTCATAGGTCCGACGCCTCATAAGTCCGACAAAATCGCATCCCCTAACCAAATAAAGGCCCATAAGTCCGACGCCTCATAGGTCCGACGCCTCATAAGTCCGACGCCTCATAGCTCCGACGCCTCATAGCTCCGACGCCTCGTAAGTCCGACAAATTAAATGCCTCGTTTTTCCGTTGTCGGACTTTTGAGGCGTCGGACTTATGAGGCGTCGGACCTATGAGGCGGAATAAATAAATGTTATGCCTCACAAGTCCGACGCCTCATAAGTCCGAAATTTCGGCTTTATGAGGCGTCGGACTTATGATACGGCCCCGTTTATTTTACGAATATGTTGCGCTATTCGCTCTTTTCACATTTCCGCCATAGGCATCTGACAACTTTACACAATAAAAATAACCGGTTCAGTGCTTCCAGTGTCGGGGTTTAGATCACTGAACGGGCTATTTTTATTGTGTAAAGTTGCCAGAGTCGAGGCTGTGCATGCCCAACATAATGGCGGAGCGTGAGAAGAGCGAATTGTCTCAAACTTGTTTTCTACAAATTCGTTTTGTAATCAGCATACATATCACGCATTGGCTCTCAGGTGAGTTTATGAAAGCAAGCAGGGATTAAATAAATTTTCCATGGGTTTGAACATTTGGGCAAATTGAAAAAAAATTGGCAAATTGAAAATTAAATATCTTTTGAATGAGTTAAACACCATCCTGCTGAATCTGGGTTGTATAGGTGTTTTTAGCCTTTGGGTTGGGAGGTGGTTTGTCAATCTCATATGCATGGACATACATTTACCAATGTTGTTGAAGCTGTTATGCATCATTATATCTTTCCAAAAATGCCTTGAATTGTCATGGAAACGACTATAGAGGGCGCTATATCCGAATGAATACAATAATGCATAAGTAGAGATTTCATGATTTTGCAGTCTTAGTTGCAGTAAAATATAAAAGGAAAATCCAAAATACATACAGCAATTTTAATTAATAATAAAAGGTTTCCCCAAGTCCAAGAAGTTTGATCAGGTCATTTAATTATCACTCATTCATAAGGCAATTGTTGATTCAATAAACCATATTTAAATCATTGTGGTCCGAAATCAAGTGTCCTTTTGTGTTTATTTGACTAATTGAGCAGAGTTAGCCAATCAATTCCTTAGGCGGTATATTTCCACCCAAACGAACTTGTATCCCTTTGCCTTGAGGCTGTTCGTTAGTCTCCGGTCCGAGGAAGTAACTGGGTTCGGGAGCAATCCGCCACAGAAGCAAACAGATACATAGTCTAGGGGCTGTTCTTGTTTGATACGCGATAACCCGCCGCCGCGATAACCGACCACCGCGAGAGGGCGCTATCACGACCAACCAATATCACCCACGAACCCGTCAGAACAGCGTCAAGGCCACTTGCTTAAATCCCCCCCCCGAAAATGAGAGAAATTAGTGCGCATGCGCAGCTTCTGCAGGTAATTACGGTCCATTTTCAGTCCCACACATACTACACACAACAAAAGAGTTGACCAGTGAAATTATACAAAAGTCTTGCTGCATCTTTTATACTGACAGAAATTTGAGAGTTTGCTGCGGAACTACTATGGATTATTTGAATTGCGCGCTGCATATATTAAACCAAACAGGTGCGCGCGCATTACACAACCAATAGCAAGTGGCCTAGGGGTGCACACCTCCGTGCGCCGAGCTCATGAATAAAAGTTATACCCTAAAAATATTCTGTATTAGAGAGTTTAGAGAGCCATAAATTTTGGGAATTGAACAGATATGGTAATGAACTTCTGGCCCGAACTTGGGGCTTCCAATTTTGAGCATTTTGGATGCTATTGGGCTCGAAAGTGGCGCTATTTTGCCATGTTGTGGAGGGATCGTTTTTCAAGATGGCTACTTTTCCGCTTTGGGGAAAATAGGGGTCGTCTTGTTGGGTGAGAATATCTCGAAAAGTCAATGGTCAACCCACCAAAAAATGAAAAGAAAATGAAAGATGACACATTGATCATCATTTTTCTGTGTAGCTTGAATACCTGTAAGAGTTCTGAGTATTTTTAAAAGAATTTATGAAAAGAAGTATGCGCATTTTGCACTAGTGTCTATGGGATTTTTTGGCAGGGTTGCACCCCTAGCCCTTCGCGCAGCGAGCCGCGATAAAATTCTCCATATTTCCCAAATATGGTCATAATTTTTTTTCAATGGGCCAATTAGGCCAAGCTTCCATGTAATCCTCACCCCTACTATACTCCACAAGCCTGTAGACTCCCATTGGCCAGACCCTAGCCACTCCAGAGTAAGGAGTTTTGAAAGACAGAAGCCAAGATGGCGCTAATGCCTTTGTGCAGTAATTGGAGATCTTAGTGGCCAACCCTTAAGTGCCGCCGATCTTTTTGTGTCAACCCCTCGTGCCGCCCAGAGCTCAGACAGGTTGTAACAATCCCGGACGATGTGAATGACATATATATTGTGCATGTCCAGGCATGCGGGGTTATTGACCTAAAAACACGTGTGGTGATAAAATTCTCCCCGTGGCCATTCCGCGTCAGGTTTTTGGGCTTGAGGCTCGAAGGGCTTGACGCTGTTCTGACAGGTTCGTGGGTGATATTGGTTGGTCGTGATAGCGCCCTCTTGCGGTGGCCGGTTTTAGCGGCGGCGGGTTATCGCGTATCAAACAGGGACAGCGTGCAGCCCCTAGACTAACAGATACATACAAATCAACACCGAAAAGAAACAGAGTCGCAGCATATCATTTTGCAAGTTACATGTACTTTTTTATTAGAGGCTTTTTTTCTTCAAATTGCACAAAATTAATGGTTTAAGAACCTTCGTTTTTGTCTTTATTAGCAACCTTCAAGATTATCCTTTCGTTGATGTCATTTAAGGGTGTCTGGTGTTGACCAACTGAATGATTCATGAATTAGGTAGAACTTATAAAGCGGGTAGAATTTAAACATGAGGTACTCTTATGAACATACATGTTCGGAGAAAACTTTGTTAGTTAATTAGCCCAGGACACTGTCTTGGTTTGTATTTTCATTGAGAAGATATGGCCGTTTGCAGTGACAGAGTCAGTGTGGTAAAATGTTGCGAAATTCTTCAAACAATCAGTGCTATCCAGTAGAGTCTTGATCCATCGTTGATTTCTGCATCTTAAGCCTCTCAAATCTTGTTGAGTGATCCTTGGAGTATCACATGCCCAACGTCGCTGGTATGAAGTTAAGGCTGCGAAGTGAAATAGGAAAACAAGGTGAATTAATGTGTTTAAAAACATACACCTCGACACAAGTAAACAACTACCCACATTCTACGCAATGCTGCTTTTGAATGCTGATGTGGTTGTATATTTAACGAATGTATTTTAATAATAGCTGCGCCGGGAAATTTTGGATTCTAGATGCTCTGTGATGCAAATCTGAGGCGATTCCTGGCCCCTTTCCCCCTGAATTATTTGTGCAAAAGTTGATAATCTTGTAAGGATTTTTTTTAAAATATACTCTTGTTTTTACAAATTTTAAGCTACCGTGTACTTCAAAGTTGCAAACCATGTATTTTTGTCTTCCTAATTTCTTGCACTGTATTTAAAAAAAAAAAGGAATTGTGTTGACTTAGATTGTAAACTGTTGCAACGGGCGATGCGCTGAGGCATTTGCTCCAAGGACTAATGCGAACGTGAAGCAGTGTCTTACGGCGTTGGGTTCGGGGCCCACTGAAAGGCCCCGGGAAATTTTTGATTCTATAGATGTTCTGTGGTGCAAACTGAGGCGATTCCTGGCCCCATTTCAGCAAAATGTTGTGAAGATTATTAGGATTTTTTTTTTCATTATCGCTTCGGTTTGCGGTAACACCATGTTTTTTTTTTAAATTTTGTTCATTGGTTTGAAATTGTACTCTTGTATTTCTTAATACAAGCCTAGTTAAGTTTCTTCTGTTCTTCACTTGATAACCAAGTATTTTCGACTGCATAATCAATTTTCTTGCATTTTATTTTTGTAAAGGAATTGGATAGGCTTAGATTGTAAAGTGTTTTAAGGATGCGTCGGTAGATCTGCCCCGAGGACTAATAATGCGGAGCGCAATGTCTTTCGGCGTGGGGTCCGGGGCCCGCTTAAGGGCCCCGGGAATTTTTTTGATAATTAGATGCTCTGTGGTGCAATCTGAGGCGATATCTGGCCCCTCTTTCCCTGAGTTATTTGAGCAAAATGTTTTAAGTTAAATAAGGATTTTTTTCATTGGTTTAATATACATGTATACTCTTGCTTTAACAAGCCTTTTAAGTTTCTTCTGTTTTTCACTTGATAACCATTTTCGTTTGCATAATTGTTTTCGTGCATTTTTGAAACGGAATTGTATAGACTTAGTTTGTAAACTTTTGCAAGGATGCTTTCTAATGTTTTGTATCAAGTATAAATTTTCAGTTTATCAATAAGATAAGATTTTCTACGGACATTTTTTACTGAAACGGACATGTTTTGGACTCCCTGGAAGCGCGTGGAAGAAATGCTGGCAAATTGTTATACGAAAACACACCCCTTGACCAATAGTGTGGTCCATAGAGCAGCGATCAACCACGGATCTCGCGCTCATCGCGCTAAACACAGCACATCGGCTGTCACACGTGCGTGTTTTTCGTACCGGTACGTACGCTCATATGAATCGCATTTCATAACCCATATACCATGCAGGGTTACGTATGGTTACGTACGGGTGGGATCGCGGTTTACTTCAAAGCTTCTCGAGTTCTCTGTGTCATACGGCCAGTACACAATGTTTGCAGGCCGCTGATGTTTAATATCGGCGCCGGCATTTTTGTTAGAAGGTTGCCCTCCTCCTTCCCTCCATTTCTCTCACCTCCCCCTCTTCCCCCCCCCCTGTTTTATTCATTTTTATTATTTTTTGGACTCAATTAGACGGGGGGCACGTGCCCCCGCGGCCCACCCCTGGATCCGCGCCTGGTTGCTTGTAATCAAGCAGCGAGCTATTAAATTGTTGTAAAATGATTTTGTGGCTGTAAGATATGGTGGAATAGACCTTTATCTTGCTGCCACCATTTTAGTTATGTTCCCTGTACAGGGGCGGATCCAGACTGCCATTTACCGGGGGGCTAGAATTGTAATGAAGGGTCCAGGACCCAGTCAGTAGCCGTGTCACGCACACAGCCCTGTTTGACCTCAGTTTCTCGTCCCGAGGTCAAGCACAAATGGCCCAAAAGCGTACGCGAGATTTTACGAGATTTATTCGAGACTACAGAAAAAACACAAAAAGTGCCTCGATACATGCACTGTTTAGCAGGATGGCTAAATAAGTGAAAATTGAAATCGTGTGGTTTATTTTGATAACAAAAAATAACTGCTTTTGACAATTTAAAGTGTTGTTATGGCCTGTCAAACAAAATCATATTTTTTTATCAACAAAACCGAGGGCCGATAGTTTTTAGGTGTACCTTCGATTCTTAAAAAATGCCGAAACAAATGGCAAGGCTTAGTAGATAGAGGAAAGTATACGCTTCATTTTCATGTGAAACACGTGCAGGAGACTTCTAATGTTTGGTCCAAATCGCCGATTGAAAAATGAAGACTTTTGCGAGATTTCATGATTTGCAATCACATGTGCGCGTATAAACAAATGTAAGTTCGCCGACGTACAAAATGTACGTTGGCCTGAAAACATTGCGAATAGCATGTGCGAACGCGCAATGAATGACTTATGAATATTAAGCAGGCTCGATCAATCAGTGGGCGTATGGGTCACAAGGTCACACCGTGTTTGGATTCC